>JAVSBS010019654.1:135448-157458 GCA_033124195.1 Coracias cyanogaster | reverse complement strand
TATTTTAATGGGGGGGGGGGGGTGTGTGTGTGTTATTATTTAATTATTGTAATTTGCATACTGGGCTTGCATAGTCTCCTTAAGTTAATTGTTTCATTTCTCCAGCTGTTCCTAAATAGCCATTGTGCTGATCAAGCACTTGCTTCAGTATGTCCTTGATAAAATTAATGAAGGCATCTGTAGAAGCAGCGACAGCAGCTGCGGTGCCTTATGGAAGCCAACTTCTGCTTAACATTCTGATAAAAGAAATAGTTTTGTACTTGCGCTGGAAGCTAATGCTGGCTGCCTTACTTCTAGCATAAAAAGAGTTGCACCTGCCACGGCTAAACCAAGCTCTGAGGCTTGCTGATTACATGTTCTTGTTAGCGTCATTGTTACTGGTAAAATGGGAGTGATGTCATCCTTATCAAACCCTACTGGCACCCTACAGAGTGACAAATAATTTGCCCACTGCTGTTTATCAGCATGGGCCTTGTTTCAGAAGTGCCAAGAGTGCTGAATTTTCGCCGTTGAATGCTGTACAACGGCAGAGGTGTATGGAAATGGAACGGATTGATACTTGTAATCAGCGCACATAGTGATGGTTAAGGTGTAATGAAACATAAGTGCCCATTTAGGGTAATTACAGTGCTACCAGGTGGGGCCCTGGGGCTTTGCATGTATAGAAACCGCGTGAGGTGGCGGATGTGCAGCACCATCTGCTTGCTTCTCTTTTCCTCATTCATTCTTCTGTCCCCCAAGCCTGGACTGCACAGAATTTGACCACCACTTGGACTGTTTGGTGTCTCCTCTCCTTCTAGTTGGGTCTAGCCCCGAATGCTGGAGCGGATGTGATGCAAAGCAGCAGCTCTTGTGAGTAGAATATGTTAGCACGCCCTTCTAGGGCTCCCTCAGACACAGGCTGCGTAGTGCCCTGTAATCTTCTCTCAAAATGGCTGGTAGTAAAATCTACTCTTGTTATACTTTAAGGTTTTCTGTGTGTATTGGTTGTATGTACTTATGTAGATGTCTTAAGTGGGTAATAAAAAATACTAATAATTCCTTCAGACAGGCATCCGTATTTTCTGTTTCCTTCAGTGGAAGTTGGTAAGCCTTAAGCCACTTGCATTTCTCCTAAGGAATGGGAATCAGTGGTTGGTAGCTGAGAACGCTACGAGTATCTTTTGCTCCTTGGAAGCACTATGCAAGCTAAAAAAAATAAGAACTGCACATTGTCATTCATTTGTGGTAGTTATTGTGGAAAATAGGAACATGTGTTTTCAAATGTAAAAATAGAATAGAAGCCTGGTGCCTCCAAGGACACCAGTGACACCAGCACTCCAAGTGTGGTAGATCTGCTACGTGTGCATTTTGGTTGCACATTTGATGTAGAGCAGGCTTAAGGTATCTCAGATACCTTGTGTTCACCTGCACTCATTGGTTAGCTGATCAGTGTCTGTGCATTTACTTGTCTGGCAGTATGCTACAAAAAGCAGTGTTTCAAAGCAGTTTCTGCAGTGATGGCCATAGTCAGATCCTAGTATTGTGAAATATTTTGTAATTTATATGTGTTTTTTTCTGTGTTAATGCATCTTTTATACATCTTTGACATTTTTATTAATCTCAGCTTTTCCCTGCTGAATATAGGTCATTAAATAATTTGCACTGTTTGTTCCCTAATAAAAAAAGAACATTGCTGAATCTGACTTTCTTTTTTTTACAAGGGTTTGCCAGGGTCAGGCTCATACTTGACGTAACTGCAGGGAAGTCAGTGGTGTAATACCTTGGATACATTTCATGCAACTTTTACTAAAGCATCCACGTTTTAACTGAAGCCTGACCTATTACAGCAATTAAAAAAAAAAAGTGATCTGTCTAGGTATAACAACAATTCTGTATGTCTGGGGTAGCTCTTTAGCATAAGTTACCAAATAGACCCAGATTTTGGAAGCTGATGCTGATTTATAGAGGTAAACACAACCATCCCATTGTAAACTGATTATTTCAGTGAGAGAAATGTTGCAAATTGTAAAAATAGATCTGTGTGCAAGTAGAACGCTAACTTGTGCTACATACATGGAGAACATAAAAGTTTAATTGCTGTAAACTTTGAATGAAGAAGGTATTTATGGATGGCCAAGCCATTCAATTCCATCAGCTTGACAAAAGTTAGTTCTGAACATAATAAATACCTTTATGTCATTTCTGGGAACACTTGCACAATGAAAGCATCAATGATCCAATTTTTAGAATTAATATGGTGACAGCGGTATCAGAGGAATGCATCAACATCTCCTGGCCTGGTGGATAAATTACCTCTGCAGCCTGTGACCTGAGAAGGTGTACAACTCTTGGACATGCTGCTCTTAATATACTTGAAATAATTCTTTTGATTAGAATACTGGAGTGTTCTGTTTATCGTATTGATCTTACTATGGTGGAACATTTTGTAACACTCAAGGAGAACAGTGAATGCTCCATGTTAGGTTTTGTTTGTTTTTTTTTTCTATGAACGAGTCTTTGAAATGGGCATTAGAGCTGGTGACGCTGCAATGTTCAGGTGCGTTCCACACACGCTTAAACAACTCTGGAGTCCATTTAGCTTGGTAGCTTTGGCTTATCTACCTTGTTGTGCTATTGACGATCATACGACTGAGAAGGATGGTTGCATTTTAGCTGTCCCCATAAGCTACTCTAGAATAGTAAATTTTAAGTGGGCTTGGTGTTCAGTTAGCTTTTCCTCCTCCTTTCTGTTCCATACCCAGCGAAAAAGCCCAGATGCTCTCTGCTGAGGAACTTCATCTTACAGGTAGTTTGGTTTGGGAGTTGGGGTGAGATTGCAGGTTAAATCAGTGATTGAAATGTAAAAGGTTCTGGGTTTTTTTTGTACAATCCTTTACTAGTGATGTGCTCACTAGGAAGCAAGAAATATCTTACGTGTTTCTGTCCTAAATCATGGGAAGTTCAGTTTTATTCTACAAGTTTTGGACAGAGTGGGGAAAAAATAGCGGCACAAATGTCTTAGACGAGACCTGAATTTGCAAGATTTTAGTATGTGTTTTGTTTCTTTCAGTCACAGTTTCTGCCTCTACCTCTGTGCTAGTTTGACCATGTCGACCTCAGTCCTCTCTGACATACTTGCCTAGATAGACACGTCTCTCTCTTGAGAAAAAAAGCTCATTTTGTTCTTGCAGGCATAAGCCTCGGGTACTGTTTCTGTTGGCCTTCTCTTTGCTTGTGATACGAGGTGGCAACTGTCAGTAGCAGTGGCGTTTCCAAGTTAAACGGAAGCAGCAGCACTCCGGCTCCAGGGATCTCTCTTCCCCTTCTCCACCCTCCAAAATATACAGGCTACGTTTTTAAAGATCAAGATGAATCCTTTAATTCTATAACAGCTAATGAAAGAGCCAACAAAAACAGCGAATAAACTGAAACAAAAGCATAGCCTTCAAAAGACAGCTGATTCCAGGCAAACCTCTGGTTTGAACTGTAGTGGCTTTCACTCATATAATCTGTATTCTTAGGAGAAAACCAGCTGTTGTATTGAAAACTTTCAGCATAAGAAATGTTTGTGTACAGCAAAAGAAAGGAGATTTATTCTTGCCTAGAAATGTGTAGGTCATCACAAGTGAAGCAGCCGTTACTGTGCAACTTCTCTGTGTGAGTAATGGTATAAATACTTGGTGGCGCTAGTAAAAAAGTAATAATAAATGTATTTGTTTGTCTGATAATGCATTTACATTTTTCTGTCTTCAGTAGAATTGTATGAATAGTACAGGTAAAGCTGATGAAATGGTCTGACAACAAGTAGTGAAACCATTGTTGTCCACTGTAGAGGTAAAAGAAGTAATACCACAATGATGTTAAATCTGAAACGAGCACAAATTAAGGGTTCATGAGTGTGGAGCTAGACCTGACACCAAGATGACCTGTCGATATAGTTGTTCTTTCAGCCTGCTGTTAGGAGCAGAGTCTTCAGCAAAAGGTGAGAGCTTATGCTGCAGTTGCCGTGCTGGTGGGAGGCCGGTGGCTGTGGGAGCAGGAGACAGAGTGGCCAATGCTCAGTGCCTCATGAAGACGGGATATGCAGAATTTCTTTGGTCCTTGAACAGCACATGAACCTGTACTCGCTGTTTTCATTCTGAAAGTCTGTACTGAGATGTCTGATACTTTGGCAGCAAAGAAGGGTTGATCTTACTTATATCTTGGCAGTATGAGAAGTGCTTAGTTCACACTACAACAGTGGTTTTTTACTCGCTAGTTACTCTGTTTATATTTAATTGCATTTGTTGAATTTATTTCTGTAACAAGACAGGTGAAAACTTTGTGTCTGAACAGATATAAAAGTTGATTCCATCCCTATACCTTTTTGAATAAGAACTTCCACGTTGTTATGTTGGTTTTCCATTTCCCTGGTATCCTGAAGTTGACACCTGTCATAATGCCAAATCCGATTCCTGTTCTTTAGATGAACAATCCATTTGTAAAAATGATACTAACAATCAATTTCAATAATAGACTTTAATCCACAGCTCTCAAATTCTAACTTTAAAGGTGTGTGTGACTCTTAGCATGCCAGAATTGCTTATGGATTAGACTAAATTGATTTATAAATTCTGAATGTGTTGTAAGTGAATATAATTAGTTGAGATGGATTAGTTAATATGTGAAGTATGGAGGATGAGGAATTTTAAACCAGAAGAGGGCAGCAATGCTATAAAAAATAATTTTGGCTCAATTATCTTCCTTTTTCTGTTTTGCCAGTAAGTCACATGTGTGTGCTCTGCTAATTTCTTGGACAGCCTTTAAGATAAGTAGCATGAAAAAAGTCTGTTAATACCATTGCAGTGGTTATTATTTCAGTTATATTTCTTTGAACAGCTTCTTCCTGCCAGAAGGTATTAACTTGAAGAAGTCCATGTAGAGGACCTGCTGTCTTTTTTTCCTTTAACATAGATTTCTAGTATGAAAATTGATTTTATGATGCTGTGGTGATTTCTGATTTTATTGTCTGTCTTTAAATGATTCAGAATAAAGTCTTGCATTTGCTGGTTGTCACAGTTATATTCGTTTTAGGGAATTCAGTATCAAGCTGGGTAATTTTTAATTTACATGCTGTAAGCAATAACCGATGCTGCTCAAATGTGTTGTATCTTAACAACTTTCCTGTCATCAGAATGTGATTGCAGAAGCACTAGTGTGTTGCACAAATATACCTCAGTCGGTAAAGCAATATTAAATACTTGTGTACAAGCTGGAGGGGGAACCATGTTAAACGTGAGGTAATCCCTAGATACACAGGGCTAAAATGTAGTTGATTTTTTTTTTTTCTGATGATGCATCAGTTGTAGGAAAAATAAATGGTTGCTTCTTTTTGGAGCATGTTTTAAGAGGGTAGTGTAAGGGGATAGGAATAGATTCAGCGCATTTTCCATACACCAGGCGAGTAGGTCTGTTGAGGAAGGTGATGTCCTACATATCCTTATTATAGAACAGAGCTACTCCTCCGCACTCACAAGTGCTGATACAGTTCTGTAAAGGAGGGGGAAGAGGAGATAGACAAAGAGGTCTGCATGGCTTATTTTGGTGCCGAGACAACATCTGTAGAAGTGCAGCTATTTTTATGGCATTAGCAATGTGTGAGCAGTTAGTTGTGGAAGGGTATGTCTTGTGTACAGTTACATTAGTGAAATATAAGGTTTGAACCTTCTTTTTTCTGCAGCGCTGGTTCATGCAAGAAAGAAATATCCACAAAAACCTGTTCAAGGGTCCACACTGTTCTGTAGTCTGAGAGAATAAACCCAAATGTTCACATGCTACAGAAAACTGGAACACAGAGGGTGTTGCTTCACCATCTGGGGAGAAATTAGCATTTCATTTGTATTAGCTGCTTCTGTTCTGGTTTTAGAAGCTGACTCACTGTCTGAACATACTTAGAGGGCTTCTCCCAATATGTTCAACTAGTCTGTGTGCTGATGAGTATCCTTACTAGTTTCCTGAACGTGGTGCCCAGTGCACGCCAACGTGCCATCGTTAGATAGCAGCGCGCAGGCAGGTTGCCGGTGGGTACGTCCGCTGGAAAAAGTGCCACAAGCTCAGCCTCCTATTGTTTGGGTACGTGTAATTCTCTGTGCTTCTTCCTGGCTAGACGTTGTCTTCATCCTGTGTCAATCTTGACTAAGACATGACTAAGGGGAAATTAGGAATCTTTAAAGAAGGTGACGGCATTGTTTAGAGTACCTGAGCTGTGCTGCTTAGGTCACTGTTTTTCTCATGATTGCTTATGGGGAATTTCTGGTTCCAGATTTCTGGTGCAGACAAGGCTGTAGAAGGCAGGAATAAGTGCTAGAATGGCACCCCCTGCCCCCCCATCCCAGCTACCCACTAAAAATGAAACAATTTAATGTGAACCATGGTGTATGTACAGAAAGACAAACTGGGCACTAATACAAGGCTGAGGTCTCATCTATTATTGTGCCAAAGGCACAAATTCTTTTCAAAAGACATATCCCTAAGTATGTCTTGCAGCTTTTAATTAAATCCTGCAAAATCCCGGCAAGACTTAAATGTTTCTACTGTTTACTGAATCTTGCTCTTCCTCTGGAAGTAATGTTTTGATTTCTTTTATTCTGAGCACAGAGGTCTAAGTTGGAATTCTTGCCATTAAATCTGGAAGTGCAAGATAATGTCGGTAGGCTTCATCTAATTTGGTGGGCTTCGGTTCTGAACATGCATTTATTTGACTTTAGATGTGTAATTGAGCAGCTTTGGTGCGATATGCGTTAATCTCTGTCTTGTAGAGATGTTTAAGCTGTTCAGCAAACTGAGAGAAAATGGCAAAAGAAAACAGAATTTCAAACACCTTGAAAGTTGTGTTGTATATTTTCATTATTTAAAATCAGATAGTTTATTCCCAGAAAGAAGGGAATTGCTTCTCATCTTCTCTTAGTGTACTATGCACTTTGGTTGCTTATCCAAGATGTGTGGGAATTGGCAACTTAAGTCCAGTCTTCATTGACTATACAGGGAAATAATCTCCTCGCTTTAGACACCTAAGTGAGATACTCAGAATCAATTGTGGATACATCTGTTTTCCCCAAAGTCATCAGAAAATTCCCTAGCATAGTTTATAGATCAAAGTACACCTAATACTACCTTTGTAGCATCCTGCCAAAATTCAAATAACACCTGAGCTGATGTCAAGTTTTCTTATTTGGTGAGTTTTCGTTCTTGGAGTCACAGAAGGGTTGAGGCTGGAAAGCACCTCTGGAGGTCCTCTGATCCCACTCCCCTGCCCAGGCAGGGCCAGATTTGTGAAGGTCTTTCTGTGAACGCATATTTTTTTTTTCTCATTTGTTGATCTAATCTAACAGATGTTGTAGCTTTTTACCTTCAGTGCAGACTGCAAAGCATGTTAATTTTTTCAGTCATAAGAGGTACCTGGTAGGAGATATCTCCCGATTCTCCTGGCTAACTTACTACTGGAAATGTATAAATTACAGTTAATTTCATAATAAGTGGAAGGATTTTCTCTACACTGTATTATGATATGGTGTTAAAAGTATATGTTATTACTATGTAAAATTCATAATTGTAAATCAAACTGATATAATCTGATTTCTAGAAACTTCCTCTTTCTCATTGGCTTACTGAATGCAATGTTCAGGTTCAATTGAAGGCAAGATTTCTTTTGGGTTTCTTTTCAAATATTGTATGTCTTGCGTTTGTAGTTTCCACATGAAATATTGCTGGACGTTTTGACTGTCTTTTCCTCTCCTTACTGTAGTAATGGATAAATTTCAGTTTGAAATTTAAAGCACCCCGTGGCAACTGTGATCTGATCTTAGTTTGGTTAGACTGGGCTCTATCAGCTGCTCTTGGTTACTTAGTCCCTCACAATTGTTGGTGTGATTGTTCTGACCGTGCTGCATCTCATGTAGATGTGCTGAATCTTCTGTGTGCAATACTTGAATGAGTTGGCTTGTTAATTTTGTATTACTGCTAATTACAGTTTGGACTAAGGCATGTTCTTTAACTAGGTAGGTGTTGTATTTTTAACACCATGTTGTAAAAGCTCCCTCTCCGTGTGTTCTTAGTGGTTTTGTATAGGGTCTGATTAATAGGGTTCTTCTAACAGTAAAAGTCTTTCTCTGTGCTTGAGTGAGGTTTATTTACTGTTTAGTTTTTCCACAATGTTCTTGTGCTTCCACGTATTTTTCTCTTCAGTTTTTTTCCTTTGGAATATCAATTATGGAGCAATTTTCTTGTGTCTTTGGGGCCGAGGACTAATGGAAATGGGTGCCTTGTATAATTTACATACCTGAGCAATTGGTCAAATGCACTCCAGGGTGAGCTGGCTTTAACATCTGTCTTTGCTACTTTGCCCAAGTGTTCTTCAGATGACGTGTGCTGCCCAGCCTCCAGATGTAACCGCTTATTGCCCCCTCTTCTTCTGTAAAGCTCATAAATCGTTCTGAGGGTGGAGGGGCTTTTTAGGAGCTTCAATTTTAGGGTGTTTTTTGCTTTAAAACCAGCAGCTTGCTTCTTTTTGTCTTTGTCCTTTTCTTTTTCTGATGAAAGCAGTGTGAGATACTAGATCAAAGGACCCTGGCTTCTGTTTCTTCGTCTGGAGAAGCTTGCTCTGTGATTCCCCTCTAGAACAGAGGGCTGTTCAGTTACCCGCACAAGAAACGAGCTCATGGACTTCCAGGCAAACAAAAACGTTTGGAACTACATGATTGATCAATTTAGTTTATTACACAACATACATGAGAACATCATCCTACACATATAAAAGTAGCACCTGTGGCCATAAGGTCTGGTTTGGGGTTGTTGTGTTGTTTCTCCCTCCTTCCCAGGCCCGTGTATCGCCTCAGTCCTGCACCTTGTCGTGTTCAGTCCTAGTCAGTCACTTCCCTCTTTTTCCCCTTCCTGCACACTTCTTTTTTTCCTGTGAAAGAGGAAAGAAGGCTCCTTGCTCTGTACATCAAGGACTCTTGATGATGGCTCTCTGGAAGCCGTTTGAAAGTGTCACTGGCTCTAAGGTGGCATTACCAGTAACGCTTCGTGTCAAAAGCCGCGTTTGGGCAGACAGGGCGTTAAAGGGGCACCCAAGTGAGCACAAGGTAGTGAGGATTAACTTGCGTGGCTTTGAACGAGGCATGGTGGCATCTCCAGCCCTCTGTCTGCTGCACCTAAATTAGTATTCCTTTTCCTTGAGGACTTGTTGTGGAAATTGTGCTCTCTGAGCGCAGTGAAGCCAAAAACCTTCTGTGGTTTTCAAGATGGAGCCAAAGGAAACGCGTCCGCCCCCACAGAGTGATTCTCTGGGTGTCTTTTGGAGGAGGCGCTGGCGGGCCATGCTGGGCTGGTAATTCCTGCGTGCCAGGGGCTAATGAAGTGTGGGGAGCTGCCCCAGCCCGTGTGTGGGCTGGAGGAAGCTCTGGTGGGAGAGGGCCCTGCCCCGTGCCAAGCCCAGGAGCAGGAACCAGGGAAGCCGACTGACCCCCTTCACCTGGGTGTCAGCGCTGCCTGCCCAGCCGCTCTGCCGCGCTCGGCGGGCCGAGGGCAGTGGGGTGGGGGTCAGCGTGGCCGGTTGAGCTCCCCGCGGCTGCTGCCGAGGTGCTGGGTGCTGCCCCGGGGCCTGATCCTGGCACGGCTGGAGCGGCAGGTGCGGGGCTGTGTCAGCCTTTTGTCCTGCACCTGCTGCACATCAGGTAAGTGTAAACAGCTGTCGGACGTAAACCGGGATTATCCGGTAGGTGGGCCTGGGCCTGGCCCAAATATGCTGCTTTTTTTTTGCCTTTTTTTTTTTCCTCCACGTGCAGCTTGGCTTTATTAGCTGCTTTGAACCAGTTGGTAGTGCAAGCAGGCAGCGAGCAGGGGGAAGGGGTGCTGGCAGCGCCTACACGGATGGGAAATGTTCACACTGACACATGAAACAGGACGTCAACCTGGAGCCCTGGCCTTTCGCAGGGTTGCTAGGCATTGTGCTTGCTCCGAGCTAGCTGGAAGTTGCACCACGTTGAAGTTTTCAGATAAGCAGACAGCCCGTTGTTTAACTTAGAAAACATTAACTTCTTTGTGTGGCGTGTGGACGTGTAGCAATAAGTTGAAGGGTAAAGAGAATAGAATAGAAAGTAATACTGTTTTATTGTTTTTACAAAGGACGATGATTGCCGTGTTATCAATAGTGAATTATGGAACGAAACTTTCTTGCTTTTACCTTCCTTTACGAAACAGAAGTACATTCATGATAAACATTTACAGTGGAAAATTTAAGATACAAGTTTATCACTGCACCATGTGTACTAAGCATAGGAAATACCACTGTAGGTCAGTACCGTGGCTTAGTAAATGTTTACTTTTAAAGGGCACCCTCTTTTTACAACTTTTTTTTTAAGACATAGTTGTGTACAAAGTGTTTATATATCAATAATACTGTTTAGGGAAGAGTTAAGTGAAGAGAGCAGATAAACCCCAGGAGAATTCATTATGCTTCAGCTTTCTGATTTTCATTTCTTTATCGTTAGGACTCTTAGGTTTTTGTGCATCATTAACAAGGTAAAGGAGCTATAATTGTAATTAGCTACAGTGAGAATAAATGTAAGTTAAACTCTTTCTTGATCTCCCTTGAACTTCTGAGAGCACTGTAAATGGAAAGTTTTTAAAGCAAGCAGCAGTGAATGGCCAAGGTTATTAAACCTGTGTGGTGTCTTTGTTGCAGTCTCCTTCAGAATATACATAAAATCTGAGGGACAATATGATTCTGGGCAGAGTAAATGCTAGTGGCAGATACAAGTAAAGAACCTAGACCTATCAGAACAGTAATCTAGAAAATCCACCAGCTGTTGTGGATTTTAAAATAGAAGTTCTTTAAATTAGAGCATGAACCTATCAAAATGTTGTCCCTGCTGAGATATGGTTGGAACTTACTGAAAATTGGATTTGGTTTCACAAAACCTATTTAGGAGCCAAACAGAAGTGCCGTAGTTACTTTCAAAGTTGATAGTCTTATTTGTAGGTCTATTGGAAATAGATCTGAACAATCCATGTATAGTAAAAATGTTTTAGGATTTTTGAGAGATTCAAATATTTGAAAGAAACAGGTGTTCTTGCATTGATTTTTTTTTTTTTTTTTTTACACTCTAGGAAATGGTCACGATAGAGAGTGAGTCCCCAGGGGACCTGGAAAAGAAAGAGAAAGGGAAGAATAAGGAAGTTTAAACTTTCCATCGGGCGTTATTTTGTCAGTCTGAGTAGAAAAGGAAGGAGGAACTGGTTCAAGTTAAAATTGATTGTTATTAGCATAAAGGCAGGTGCACGCCCAGATAGGATGTACTGAGGGGGGAAAAAGTAGGGATTTTTATGCAAAGAAGTGAAAGATCATTTGCAGTGAAAGACCTTTGTTCTCCTTAGACTTGTTTATGAAGAAATACATTTTGTCTAGGTTGGTTGGTTGGTTCTTCAAGATAAACTGAAATGATGTTCTGTAACAATGGATGTTTCACAAATTCAGAGTATAGTAACAAGCAAATGTTGTCTGGCAATGTAAGTCAAGAGAAACATCTAAAATGAAGGCAATGACACTTTATTGCATCTCATTCTGTATACAGTAATAGCCTTAAAGATTGCAAATTAAACTGAATTTTAGGCAAATTCCTGTGCCACGTGAGTAGTCAAGGTTTATTGTGACCAGGGTAGTAATTTGTTCATCCTTGTTTGTGATGTCTTCTGTCCTGTTGCTTTAAAAAAATGTACATTGAAATGTGGAAGTGTAATATATTCAAGCACTTGCAGGTGCAATAAATACATGTGATGCCAAAACCAAGTAACTTGTATATTGGAGAGGGAGATTGTTGCTTTCAAATACAGTGGTAAGACTGATTATGGTGCCATGTGCTTACTCAAATTGTTTCTTTTCAAGCATCTGCTCCCTTACTGAAAATGTATTTTTGAACACCTGCAGAGCACAACCATTTCCCACTTCCTTCCCATATAATGGAGTTGGATTTGCTAATGGTTCAGAATCCAGCACACCCCCAGGGAGCAGGGGAAGGCACGTTTTGTTTTTTATCACTGTGAGCTCTGCTGTGTCAAGGAGCATACTGTGATAATCTCCCCGTGCAAATGCTAAAACTCATTGTGAGGTGTTTGTTGGGGGTAGCTGCAGGGCTTAACATCTAAAACAATCCATTTCTAGGTGCAAATTTATTTTAGCCAAACTTTAAAATGTATGAAGCTACCCAAGGATCGTGCATGCTGCCTAATGTAAGACACAGGGAATTGTTGGGCTATATACTGAAGTTCCAGTGTATCCATATGTCCTAAAACCTGAAGAAATAAGCCCCCTGATAGGAAAAAAGGGAAATGATATGTAGTTGAATTCACTAACTGCTGGAAAAGATATGGGAAATCAACTCTTCTTTTTTTTTGTCTTAGCAGCCATGGAAATAGGCTTGCTGCTCATAAGAGAAGTGGTGAAGAGCTCTGGTGTGTAGGTCAGGTGGCAAAAAATGCACTTGTTTGGTTTATGGTGTGCCGGGATTCAAATTGCTGTGGTGCAGGGTGCTGCAAAGTCATTAGCAATTTTTTTATGGTTTGTTGGTTGTTTTAGTTGTTTTGTTTTTCTTGTCCAGGCAGCTGGTTTTGCTATCCTTGAACCTTGGGTTTAAGAATAGGGTTTCACTGGAAGTTGTGTGGTCGTCTTTCCGCAAGTATTGGCAGGCTTTCACTGCCAGGACGTTGTTTTCTGCCATTGCAGGTGATCATTGCACAGACCTGGTCACTCCAGTGGCACTGGTGTGCCAACGGGAAGCTGCTTTACCATGGAACTTTTCATAGCGACTGACAAATGTAGTGACAGCAGCTGTGGCTTGCAGAAACATTTTTGTTAATATAAGAGACATCGCCGCTTACCTTGCTTAAAAAAGTCTTAGCAACTAAATGAGAATCATGGATTCATTTAGATTGGAAAAGACCTTTAAGATCATCCAGTCCCACCATAACTGAAGTGGTTAGATTTTGTACAGCAAGCTTCACGTTAAAAATATTTGGAAAGCATTTAGGTCTAAAATAATGGCTGTCCAATTGCTTTTTTCCCCAAAGTTTTCATATAAGAAGGTATTTATTAATACTGTTTACTTGCAACTAATGCTTTTGGACAAGAGAATATAGAAACTGTGGGAGAAGGTAGGGTGTGTAGGGCTTAATATTCGTCATCTGTCTTCTATCATAGAGTTTGTAATGGCTAATAGATTTTCAGTGTCCTATTCTGAATCTCCAGAGACAGTCTGTCTTTACCTGCTTTTTAGTTTTAAAGGTTTTGCTGTCTCCTCTGTACTGATGCTCTAAGTCCTTGTCAGTCCCATGTTTATGCAGTTAAAACCAAACCAACCAGCCTACACGTCTTTAGCTTCACCAAACCCCCTAAACTTGTTAATCTAAACATGCAACTGTAATTTTGGTAGAAACAGGAATAAAAGGCTTTCAGCTTCAGTACAAACCACTCCTGACTGTTGAAAACTCCAGTCCTGTATCGTCCTCATCGGTGTGTCTGACACTAGTGTCGTTATTGGAGTAAATAATAATTTTGTGATTGTTACCTTGAAATATTTGATTGCAGCTAATAAAAGAACCTAAGGAAAATGCAGTTTATGTGATTTATAGCTCTTCCCATCTTCCTGCATTATAAACTTCATAAAATTCCTATGTTAAGCTTTAATATTAAGTGTATTAACATTTCTGTTCCCCTCAGAAGAGGTTTTACAGCTATAGCTAAGATGCTGATATACATACAGTAAATTTCGTGGTGATTCCTTGGTAAATATATTAGCTTTACATCTGTGAATAGAACTTCCCTGCAGTGTAGGCAGATACGGGATTCAGACCATCCTGCTGCAAATGAATCTAAATCAAATTAGCTTGTGTCTGCCTTGGACTGACTTCTCACAAATGAAAATTGCAGCTGATGAGGTAACTCTGATATTGTCTGAGTCCTGGCAGAGCTCATTCGCATTTGATTGCATTTACATATATACCACATAGACAAATGAGTTACTTTGTCCTTTTTTTGTTCCTTGTGCATTTTGAGTAGTGTCATTTCTATAGAAAATGTGCATTGATAATTTGTAAACATACAGAATTGCAAATACTAGTAGCATGTAGTACTTTTCCAATTAACTTCAAGAATTTTCCCAAAAGCTTTACGGGATGTAGCCTTCCTTACTGGTTCAAAATAATAACATCTTGGGTTTTAGGATGTAACTATAATTTTGGTAAGAATATGTGGAAATGATGACAGAAGCATTATATCTTTTATGGCAATAAACTGCTCAAACAGGGATCAATGGCTGCTTTTTGCAGTTTATTTTCACGTGTCCCAATTTCTGCTTAGTAAGCAACAATTTTGTAAGCCCACTTCTTTCTTTCCCTGTTTTTGTGCAGTCTTCCAGGATTTTCTGCACCTGTCAACGATGCATGGTAGTCGTACTGCTGTCCAGCTTGTTCTTTTTGCACTTCCAATTGCAATTTTCACAAGCCTCTTCCATTCTAAGTTTTCTTTTTCGGGCAAATTTTCTTCTCTCTTGGAGTACCAGAAGGAGGGTTTCTGCTGAAGTGCTGAGTCTGCTTGAGGAGTCCCTGCCTCAGGAGGACATTTCCTGCCCCTTCTCAACTCTAGAGGTTTTTTTTTAAAGTTTCTAGAGCTCATGGGTTTCTACAGGCTGTAGAGCTCTCTGAGCAATTTTGTGGGCTTCTCCTTCATATATAAAGGACTCGTTGAAGTGATTCCTTTTTCTGTAGTTTTCTGTTTCTACCTGTGTAAAATGTCATATATGGATCTGATACTTATTCACCCTGCTGGGATTAAAAAATGCTTGAGGGATAAGTATAAAAAGCTTCTTCATCCAGATTAGCTGAGCTGTGTTAGAATTTCTGAAATAACTGTTTCTATCATTCTGCCATATTTGTATAAAAATGATGGGAGACTTTAATCTCATTCAGCAAGAACCGTGTTTAAGAATGGCTGTTGATGGGCTGCTTTCCGTGAGGTTTCTCTTGCTGATGTTGCACAGAGTTCCTTTTAACTTTTAATAGGTTAAACCCAATATGCTCTTGCTACGTTGGTTCAGCAGTTTCACAGGACTTTAAAAAAATCCTAATGAGGCCAATATGTTGATTGTATAGGGGATTCCCCTCTCCCCACTGAACCTGAATATGTGTCCTCAGGTATGTGGACCTGTATTCCCTCCACCTGAAAGGAGTTGTCCGTATTCACCTTCTCTGAGCTTTAAGTTTAATGATGTGGCCTACAAAGGCGTTTAGATGCTTGTTCATGTGCAGCTGCTCTTCAGCTGAAGATCAGATAATTAAAACCTTTATAGATCAATCATTGCACAGATTGACGGCCTTTTTTGATAGTCCCCCAAAGAAAATCTATTCCATATAGAAGGAAAATATTCTGCTAAGATGAATTCTTGTCAAAATATGGTTTCCAAATACATTTAATACTACTGTAGCATTGGGACTTCTAATGGCCATGTATTTCAAACAGGGAAATTTCATTCTCTATTGGGTCGTTGACCATGCCACCATTTACTTAACTGGGATTTTTATTTGCTAAAGGTTGGAACAGGGAGAAAACAGGTATAATAAAAATGTTTGCCATTTTTTATAACATGAGATTCTTAGGTGTATCTCTCTGCATTCTAGTATTAGGAAAATTAGGTCTTTTGCAAATTCAAGAGTAATTGAATTTCTCAGGTTTTTTTTTCTGGGGGACGAGTGTTTTGTGAGGTGCTGTAAATACTTAACAGGCAATAGCAGAGTTAACAAACAGGTTTTTGAAAGGAAGCTTCTGTTTGGCCGGTTTTACTCTCCCTATTATTAATTTACTTCAATGACTTCATTACAATACAGCTATAGAAACAGTAGTTGTGTTTGTAGCTATTTCTTAACAGGCAGATGTTACGTAGACTTACACACCAAGTTTTTGTCTCAGTTACCTGTGGGCTTGTAAGGATTAAGGACCAGTTTTTTGAGTTGACTTCTTGCTCTAAAATGCTGAAGATCACTTCATTTGGGTAAAAGCCTTGAGTGAAAGTCTTGACTTCTGTTAAAAGGTTGAAACTCTGCACGTCACACCCAAGCCTGCGTGCCCTGTTGAAAATGTGCGTTCTGACTTCTCTCTCCAGTGAGTTATTTTTTTAAATTTAGTTGTGCTTTCCAGAAGTGACTGCTACCATTCCAGGTTGCTGCTCGGCGGAATGTTTTCTCTTTACAAAACTGTGGCCAGTTTCTTACTAAAATGTAACAGTTGTATTCTCGTGCTGCTAAGAAATTACTGTTCAGCTCAGAAAAATAATTTTCAAGATAAATCTGTTTTCTCTGTAGAATATATAGAATGGCTTAAAAATATACTCTGTGTGTATGTTGGGTTTTTTCCTGAGTGAAATAGGCATTTAATCCCAGAAGATGATTTTTTTTTTTTCCTGGAAAGTAATTAATTACCAAAGACAAACGATTATAATAGAAGCTATTCTGAAATCTTAATTATAGTATTGGTCATATCCAATTTACAGACTCCTGGACATAACAAAATGAAGTCTGTAGGCCTTTTAGACACTGAAAATTAGATAAATAATTAGCCTGTTAGTGTCATTATTAAAACATTATTTCCTTTTCCTCACTGATCAATGCTAAAAGCAGAAAATTCTGCTTTCAAATAGAATTACGAACCTAACATCCAGCAGTTTTAATGTTAATTTGTCACTCGGTGCCACTGGAAAGAAACAATTGTCATTGGAGATTATTTTCAGGACTGGAAAGTTGTGTGGCTTTGTGCTTTATTATTTTTATAGGGTGGAGAAGTTTTCCTGGTTTGTTTCTGAAAGAGAGAGAGAAAAAAAGATCAAAGAGAAATGCTCTGACATTTTTCCTGAGAAAAGACCACCCTACGGTTTGATAGGCTTTATGTTTTTCTCTTGCTTGATGATTGATACTTCTCTGGCACACTGACGTGTGCCTCGGGAGTATAAAAGTGAAGGGAGGATGGTGCTAGTGTTACATATCGTTTGAAAGGACACTGTGTAGTCGTTTCACCGCGTTTTATTTTGGGGACCATTGTTTACTGTGTTTTTCTGACGCTTGGAAGGCTCTCATGTTCCACTGCGTGAATATTTTCCCTGCATTTTTCTCGTTGGGTTGAAACAACTTGTCTAGTTAGTTCCTCATCTATCATTCTAAAGTATTTGTTTTTTTGCTACAGCAGCGGTTTCTGCTCCCTACTGCCATGTGGGCCTCCGAGGAATCGTTTAACATATCTGAAATGACTCTTCAGTGCTGGGAGCTATTTGTATGTGTTACAAAAAGTGAATGGTTTTAGTATAACAAAGTTAAGGAAAATGAGGTATTGGGTAAAGGCTTCAGAACCATCTGTAACGGCTTACCAACTTAGACCATTAATAATTAAAAATTGTGTAAGTACTAGAGCGCTTCTCAGAATGCTACCCCGTGCCCTTTGAAACCGTGTCTTTATTCCTCTGAAGTTCAAAAAGCATCAGGCGATGTGGGGAATACTCCGCGTATAAAAAATAGCGGTGGAAAAATGACCACTGCAGGGCCAAAAAACCATAAACTGTCAAGATGAAGGAAAATGAAACATGGTCAGTTTGATAGTCATCTGCACAATTCAGTGATTTTTTGTTGTCAGGTTTACAACGTTGGTTGGGATTTCCATTTTGCATTACAGGAGTGTGTGCACCTGCGTGTTGGCTCAGCAAACAGGTTGGCATCCTTTAGAGATCCAAGAGCTGCTGCTGGCTCGCCCAGACTTTTGTGAGTTGTTTCCTCCAGCTTCTCTCCTTCTAACCTCATTAGTAAAAACTGCACATTGTTGTAGTTCTGTGAGTTTTTTTTCTGTTACTGTAAGTGTCCCCAGCTTACAGGGAGTACCAACCATTCAGGTTTGTCAATCCTAGTAATGCCAATTCATTGGAAAACAACCGTAGTAATGCTGATATTAAGGAAATAGAGTTTTAGAGGGCATCAATGTTTGCAACATGTACATCTGAAGAGGGTTTCTGTAGTTCTACTAATTCCCTGTCTCAGGAAGCTGGTGGATTTTCCTGGATAGGGCTGAAGGATGAAATGATCAAACAAAGAGGCAGAAAAACAACAAAGGACGTTTGGTGGGAGCGGGGGGGGAAAGAGAGTTGTGTTAGGCAGCTTTAGTTTCCTTGTGTTGGTTTAGCTTCAGTGAGAGGAGGAGGAGATGAAAATAGTTGAAACTTAAGACTCTGTTTTGCTTTAGAACAAGGCAAGAAGAATCTACTTACTACAATTACTTCTAAATAAACAGAAAAGGAAACCACCAGAGGGAGATGCAGGGTAAAAGTAAGGTCATTTAAAGTGAAAAACTTTAATTAAAAAGGAGAGGGGAAAGGAGACTGTTTGCTCAGAACTAGTTTGAAACATATCAGAAACCAACAAAGTTATTCCATGGCAACTTTATTAATCAAGAATTCTATTATTTTTCTGAAGTTGGTGAGTTTCAGTTGCATTTATTGATGATTATTCCGAAGTTTCATGGGCAATTTATAAGCATCACTTTCATTTACCGAATATATCATTTAATAGTACTAAGTATTGTGAATTTGTAGGTCTTTTAAGGAGCTCTGCTAGTCAAATAAAACCTTTCTGTACTAGATATTGACCTGAAGGGAAAAGATAGACTTTGATTCATTAGTCAGCAAAGTTTAATAGACACCTTATATTATTCAGGCCAGAAATGGTTTCAGAATGTATGTGTATTTCCAGTTTCTCTGAGATAGCTGTAATTTTGAACGTTGAAAATACCAGTGGAAGCCTTTCCCCTTGATACTCTTGATATTTCACTGTCTTGTTCTTCAGCTTGGTCAAGCACCGGAACAGGAGTCCCGGGGCGGTGGTGGAGTCGCTGTCCATGGAGGTGTTAAAAAAAACACGTAGACGTGGCACTTTGGGACATGTTTTAGTGGTCATGGTGCTGTTGGGTTGACAGTTGGACTTGATGATCTTAGAGATCTTTTCCAATCTTAATGATTCTATGATTCTACCATTTTAAATTTTCAGCAATATTGGTGATTTTTCAGAAATAAGCATTTATTGCAGATTTATTGACTCT
Source organism: Coracias cyanogaster (assembly GCA_033124195.1). Lineage (NCBI taxonomy): Eukaryota > Metazoa > Chordata > Aves > Coraciiformes > Coraciidae > Coracias > Coracias cyanogaster. The sequence continues at coordinate 138,317 of JAVSBS010019654.1, read as the reverse complement.
CTTTTCCTGAGTTTTTGGCTTCTTGGAAGACAGGTGCACCATCTTCAGCATAGCACTACACACTGAGGTGCTTCCTGTCCCCAGTTCCACCACTGAATCTGCTTTTCCTAACTTCTTATCAAAGGGACAATTCACACTTTGTGATGTAGAACATAATGCCTTGTAAATGTTTCGGACTGGCGGAATCACGTATGGGTGTGGAAGTGGCCTCAAGTTGCACCAGGGAAGGTTTAGATTGGATGTTAGGAAGAAATTCTTTCCTGAAAGAGTGATTAAGCATTGGAATGGGGTGTCCAGGGAAGTGGTGGAGTCACCATCCCTGGAGGTGTTCGAAAAACGTGTAGATGTGGCACTTCAGGCCATAGTCTAGTTGTCATGGTGGTGTTGGGTTAGTGGTTGGACTTGATGGTCTTGGAGGTCTTTTCCAACCTTAACGATTCTATGATTCTACTCAGTTGCAAGGGCTATGTCCTTCTAATAATGTCCAGCTATTTTCCTCTACCATGGCATAAAATTAACTTCAACTTAGCATTAAAGCATTGTTTTTTCTGCAAATTGTGGTCTACAAGCAGCACTTATTTAAAGCAGAGATTATTGAGCACCACTTCTTTAACTGGCCTACGCTGCCAGCTGTGAGGATGCTAAACTTTGTGCCTCTGCTGTCAGTCTTCATCTCCCTCAAAGCGGAAGATTTCTGCCAGCAGGAGAACCAACCTACTTTTCAGTTTACTGCCAGTCATTGGGGAGCTTTGTTTGGGTTGTCTGTTACTTTTTGTAAATAATATGATGGCTGAAGTCTCCAAAATGATGTTTATATCTGTCACTTGCAAGGAAGGAAAAGTTACTAAGTAGTTAGGCTATGTAACTACTTTTAAAAACCATAATTGGGTCATTTCTGGCCCTTAAAACTAACTGCTTTACAAATATCTTGAAAAGGACATGACATACAAGTGATATTCTTTGATGTTAAAAACGGGTGTCTTTCTTGAATGCCAATTTGTTAGCAGTTGTAGGTAGGTACTTACTATCGGCTTACAGGAAACTCATCCCAAATGAGCGTAGCTAGAGAGTTTGGTTGGACCGTTGGATCGTTAGGTTTAGGGAAGAGAAAAGCAAGGCTCTTTTTCTTCAAAAAAGAAGACATTAAGCAGGAAAAAAAATTGTTAACAAGGTAGTGAAATAAGGAGATGTATCTCTTGTAAAATTAATGAGTTTTCTGGATATTCTTGTCAGCAATGCAAATTAAGCCACTGCTATCTAATATTGTAATCTGTTCTTGAAAGCAGTAATTTCCTAGTTCAGGGGCTTCTTTAAATATTTTGAATTAATTGCAGTGAAGATTATAAAGAGCAGTTGCCCTTATAAGTAGAAGCATCTCTATAGATCTTAATTTTTATGATCTGCTTGATGGGTCTGAACAACTGGAGAACATTTTTACTCTCCAGGGTCAACCGTAAATTCAGATATAGTACTGTGAGCCGCCCGCAAATGCCAGAATCATAACGTTTGTTATTCTGTGACTTCTGCCTTCCTCCTACTCTCTTCTCAAATTTTCTGCATGTTCAGAGTGACTCTTTTTTATTCTTCCTCTAAAGATTAATACGATTCTCTCCCTTTCTCTCTTCTCCCTGTTTTGACCAACAACCCATCAATGTGTGTTCACAGCTGAATTGAAATTTGGAAAGTTATTTGAAGTGTTATCTTGATTATCATCTTGGACCCTGTCCCACATTCCCCTGTGTCAGAGAAACTGCTGTCCATTAAAGCTATGTATTGTCATAATTCTGTGTACATGCATATATGTAGTATATAGAGATGTGTAAGGGAACCAGGAATCATTTTCAAAGTATGTTGAGTAGGAATTTTTTTGTTTGCTTTTGTGTCTTTGAACCAAGAGTGATTGTAAACTTTATTTAGATGATCCACCTAGTTTCCAAGACTCTGGTTTGCATACTGTATAGAAGTGATGGCACTGTTTGGTGTAGTAATCTCAATAAGTGAGCTGGTTTTAGAAGCAGGTGTGTAAGTGTCCAGAGAGAGAGAGCAGGATAAAGTGAATTTTTGTGAAATTTTGTTAATTTCTGAGAAAGTGAAAGGTACTGAGATGTAGAAGTGTATCTAAATTTTGTACTGAATTATAGTTGAAAGGGTGTAGATCTTGACAGTTGGGTACGAAGACCTGGATTTAGTAATGTTGAAGTATCAGTTTGATCTGTAACTTTTGTTTAGAATCATAGAATTGTTAAGATTGGAAAAGACCTCTAAGATCATCAAGTCCATCTGTCGGTCCACCACTACCATGACCACTAGACCATGTCCCAAAGTGCCATGTCTACATGTTTTTTTAACACCTCTGGGAATGGTTACTCACCTTCTTTATAAAGCATCAATGTTTTGAGTTTTAAAAATGAGAAAAGGAGCCTCTGTTGGTATTGTAGGCAAGCAGGAATCAAAATAGTAAAAATAAATAATTAACATCCAATATAATAATTTGTTATCCTAAAATTAATATGCTTTAAAATTCATCTTCAGTTAAAGAACAAGTTTATAAAGTTACTATAAAAATTAGATTTGTAATTACAGTGTTGTACTGCTGTATGTATGTGCTTATTGGTAATTTCACCAAATTATGTGGTGCTGGATTTGAGTAATTTTCAGAACAACGTATATACATGTCACATGAAGGTATATCAGTCACGTTAGGGTTGATTTCTTCAGTGAATTCCAGTATTTGTGTCTTCGTAAAGTTAAGCCTTATCTAGATTTACATTTCCATTTAGAATTGAGAATTGTGTTCATACGTGTCTTGGGGCTTTTTTTGTCTTCTACCAAGGGCGTGATGTTTTCTACAAAATAACCATTATTTTTT
>JAVSBS010019654.1:84401-127433 GCA_033124195.1 Coracias cyanogaster | reverse complement strand
AAGTCCCTCCCCAGCTTTCTTGCAGGCCCTACTACTACAACAACTGTAACTGATGTAAAATAACTGCTCTGTAGCGAAGATTGCTCTGGAACTCTGTTTTCTTTTTACAATGCCTGTCTCTTGAAATGCTAATGCACTTGAATTTGTTAGAATGTATCTGTATTGGGAGGTAGCAACTTTTGAACAAAAACTGGAACCATTTTGGTTCTCTTTGCAGTTTCATTTGTACTACATAACAAGATGCTTGCGTTAGTTCTCTTTCTGATAGAAATTTAGGTGGTCCTGTATGTTCCTGTTCTTCCTATAAAATAATTTGAACTGCAAAAAATTCTTCACTGGCAACCTGCGCCTTGGCTAATTGGCACTGAAGATGTCCCTAGTCAGGTGTGAGCAGCCTCCTGCGGCTGGTTTCCCAAGTTACAAATCAGAATGAGCTGCTGACAGCCGGCCAAAAAACTAAGCGAGTGCTTAGGACAGTGGGCACGGAAAGGCAGCCCCAAGTCTGTGAAGTCAGTCAGTGGTTTACAGACGCTGAAGCGTTCCTGAAGATCTCTTAAGCTGAGCCACATGGTGCTCAGCTAGGAAGTTGATTGATGGTTTTTACAAAGAAAAAAATGTTTATGAAAGAATGCTTTTCTTACAGATTATCCTGCATTAATATATATCTGATGTGCCTGGCAATGTTTCAGCAGCTGGATGTCTGCCAAGACTTGACACTCCTGCAAGACACAATACAGTTAGTGTCTAGCAGCACACAGCTTTTTGTTTTATGATCCGTTTTTTTAACGAGACAGACACTTTTGTATGAATTATCCTTTTCTGAATCAATAACACTTTTACATTACATGGTGATTGTTAGATGCTGTTTATCCAGGCTAAAGTGGAGTCCATTTTTGCAAGTGTTTGTTTCTTATCCAGAATCTCGGGCTCACCATATCATTCTGTTTCAGTGATAGGAATGAACACAGAAGGTACCAGAAGCTCTCAGGTGAAGTTGATAAAGAATTACAGAGTCCACACAATGTTACTAACCAGGTTCCCTGTTCATAGATCGTGAAAATAAACTCAGAGGTGTTTAAATACCTTTGTGAAGTAAAGATGGATGCTCTCTGGTATGAGTGCGACCTGGGAGCCTGAATCCATTTGTAGGTCTGTCTGCAATCATTTCAGAGTATTTGAGAAAAGTGTGATACTAAATGTCCTTATTGGACTTGTTTGCAAGTGAATGTAATGAGTTCTTTTGTGTAATTGGTGCTGTTAAGTTGGTGTGTTTTGTGTGCTGTTCTCTAGAGGAAATAAAGACATTAATGTGCAAGTGGGGAGAATTATTAAATCATTCCTCTCGATCTGGGAGAGCAGCAAAATTTAGCAAATCTCAAACTGCAATCCAGAAATTGCTCAGGCTATGATTCCCTTATGTTAAATTTATAATTAACGGCTGGAACAAATAAATTATTTTCCTTTGAACTTTGTCTTATGTCCAACCTCCCTAACATCACTAGTGAATGATTTTTTTTTTTCATTAAGCCAAAAATCCTTGTATGATTCAAAACGATTGGAAAGATGTGTGTGTTTTCTTTTATGAGAGAGGCTTTAACAAACCATCCTTGAGGCTGAATTATTTCTCATTACTAGCAGAGGGTGGTTCATTTAAGTTGGGTTCAAGGTCATTGATGGGGCAGGTTGAAGGAAAGAGAGAAGATAGGCATTGTGGTTAAATGTGTTGGAACAGAGCTGCAAAATAAAACGGAGGCTGGCATAGAGCTTCAATATTCATTCTGTCATGCATAGAAATGTACATAGAGAGAATATGCTGGAAAACTCTTGCTCCAGCGGCTTGCATTCAGGCATACGGTGCGGTGAATTGCTTGGCGCTCTAGTGATAAAGAATATTAACAACCTGAAGACACAGAATCATTTAACTGTCCCGTACTATTGATTATTGTCACATACTATTCTTCAAGTGTAACTAGAGGAAAACTGCAGTCATTGGACAAGTAATTGTAAATACGAGTTGCAAATTCTTAAGTCTGTACTTTTAGTTAGGCAATACTTGCAGTATTTATTTGAAAACCAGCTCTTTCAAGGGGTGGTAAAGCCTGCTTTTCTTGAAGATTGGTGCCCTGCGATGCTGATACTCTTCTCCACCAGTATGAACCCTGCCTCATTCCTGACGGAGCCTGTGGTATCCCTGCCATGGAGGAGTTGTAGCTAACCCTGCCTGGTGGTGCAGCTGAATAAACTGAGCAGTGGCAGGGTCCTGTCTGCCCTCCCTGAAGCGGGACGCCCGTTTGGGCCACGCTTCTCCAGGTAGCCCGCATGAACTAGTTTTCATGAAGCTTGTGGGAATTTATTCACTGAGATTCCTAGTTCTCTGTCGTATTTGGTAGAAATTGGCCAAGGAGTTCAAAAGTTACTGGGATAGAATGATACGTACACGACATAATCATGCAAGCCTGGATTTCCTATCCTGACTAAAGATATATTTTATAAATACAAGCTCAAGGAATCAGAGTCCACATTGGAGACTTGAATAGGAGGAATCACTTAACAGTATTGGGATCTAGTAACTCAGTTCTTAGTAAATGCAAAACATAAGTTGTTTTCAAAAATAGAACTTCAAACTTGTCCGTTCTCCTGTATTCCTACAGACCAATGTGATTGATTGAAACTAATATTTCTTAAGTAAGAGTGGCATTAAAGCCCTTGTTGAAATAGTAACTCTAAACCTAAATAAATAAGGGCAAACTTTGTTGTAATCCCAAGATGACTCTATTTTGTTCAACTGGAGGAAAGGAATGTATTTCTTTTGATAATTTTCTTTTAAGAGGTTTCAGTTTATTTTTCTGTGCCAATCTGTAGTTAATACTGTCTGGTGTTATTTAACACAGTCAGTTGTGCTCGTTTCCCTGATTCCTGTTTGCATTCATGTGTTCACCTCATTCTCAAAAGGCTTCTGCCCCATGGCTGAGCCTCAAACGTATCTGGGCTGAGATACTGCACGTATGGCGAGAGGTTCCCTGTGGGTTTCGGGGAATGTGTTTTCATCCTGTGTGTCACTTCTGGGTTTATGCTTCCATGTTTCACTGCGTTCTGTGATACTGATTTTGAATTTATGGCATCCTTTTAATTTTTCTTTGAGGCAAAATGTTGAAATAGGTAATTGCTTTCTGTATTTTACTAGAGGGTGGAGATAAAAGAGAGGAAATACTGGGAAGTATTCAGAAATACTGAAAATATGGTGAACGAAAAAAGCCACTTTATTCCCTTCTTTATTAACCACCTGCTTCCCTTCCTAGAAAAAAAACCTGAAAAGATACTGAACATTTTTTAAGTTGCAGCCAAACTGTTGTTGTTACTGTATAGAGACAAAAAAGATGTGATTATGCCATGACTTAAGAGTCCCTATAAACCTTTATTAGATTATTTGCAAAGTACAACACATGACCCAGGGCTAAAGCCCATGTTGTTAAATGGAATTATTGGCAGTCAAAACATGCTATGTAAGAAATGACATCTCTCCCTTTTCTAAAATGGGGGAGGAACAGACCTTTCATGAGGTTTCTTTGTGTTTCTAGCATTGTTTAAGCTTGTTGCCATATGTAAAAGTGACAAATGACATATGTATATGCAGCATGTTTCCTCCACAACAGTGCAGAATATACAATAGTCCATGTTTTTAGTTTTTTAGTCATGCTTTGGGTTAGATATTTGATGACTTTGTAGTGCGTTGTATGGATTTTATTTCGTTACCCAACTTAGTGATATGCATTTTGGCATTTTCAGTAAAACTTTTACAAAATATCCCATCTGTCATTATCAGAAAATACAAACATATGCAAAAAAAGTACTCCTGTAACTATTGGATCGTATTTCTTTCAGAAAAATGAGGAACGTTTTTGAATAGCATTTGTGTTTGATTTGTGATTCCTCTAGAAAGTTTAGGTTGGAATTCATCTTCAGGGCTCCGTAGAGTCTTGAAAGAAAATGATTCTTTAAGTTCTTCTAAAGATAATTTATTTGTGGAATTCCGAAGCCACATATCAGTCATAGATTTTTGTGACTTAATTGCAGCGCAGTTATGAAGCGGATTAGTCGTCGATAGGCTGTGCTAATAATATTGTGAGTATTGAAAGACTGAATGTTTTAAATTGTAATACAACTTCTTAAGCAGAATATACAGATTCTTAAGCAATGGAATTTATTAGATTTTTCAGTAATTGTTTTTAGTTTTTTCCTAGTGTAATCTGGTTGTTTGGGCTTTTTTTGTAGATAGAATAATAAACTTCTGCTGAGTGACCAGGCTCTTGTTTGAATTCTAGTGTTGAAAAGATTCAGTAATTTCAATTTGAATATTCTTTTGATAGAGATTCCCAAATAGAAGCTCATCTCTCTTAATTTTTAATTTGTGCTCCTATATTGACATATAATAAACTTATCAAAAGCTAAATTATTGTTTAGATTGAGACCTTAATGGACATTAATCTGTATGAGAAAAATACATTAATATTCTTCAAAACCCTTGAACGACTTCACTTCGACCTCCCCGTGGACAACTCCAACAGATTTTAATTGCGTTCTGATTATGAAATATTTTGGTGGTATATCACTGAATACTTTAAATAAATGTAGATTAAGGTGATTACACACCGAAGAGCCTCTGGGTACTCAGAGGGAATTCAGCAGATATACTTAAATGACTTCATGATTCAGAATTAGGTAAACCGTGTTGCTAGTGCTGTACAAGCAGTCTCTTTTTTGGTCAAATTGACCCATTTAGAGTTCCAGAGAAAATACCATCCATTTGAGAAAATATTTTAAGTAATACTGAACATTAAAGGAGAGTTCTGACATAAATCAGGGGGTTATGGTTATTTCTGTCTGTAGGCTATCTAATATTTAATGTATATTTTCCTGATTATTGTTTTTCAGGAAAACAGGCGCTCCCTGTTTTCCCTACGTTGATTCTATGATATAGCAGTTGGCCAGATTCTTCAGGTGTTTTCTCACTTTACATGAGGAATAATTGGAGTTAAAATTAATTTTTCCTTAGAATTCACTACTTTAACATAAAATAAGTTGACTGTCTTCCATAGAATTGCTGAAAACCAAACCAAACCTTTTTCTATTAAAGCATTTCTGTATTCTGTATTGCGATTTGAGGTTTACATTATTATATCTTGGCTCGTGACTTGATGTGACACAAAGCATTAGACACTTTTATATTTGTCGCTTATGTTAGTGCTTGCTTTTTTTTTTTGTGGCCAGAGCACGGAACATTCAAAAAGACATCTCCCCTTTTCCTGGGCTATGTAGCAGAACAGAGATTATTTATTCTTTCTTGTTATCTTTTCAGTCAAAGATGGGCATAAGTGATCTTCTTTCTTTGATTGTATTTTCAAATGTCATCATTTTACTGTAACCCAAATTATTTTCAACTAATTTTCAGATAATTTTTAAGATGTCATATATAACTATGCAAAATGTAGTTTCTTTCTGTTCTGAAGAAAAAAAAAAGGTCAGAAACAGTAAATGAAATAGGACTGTAGTGTTCAGCTCTCGAAAATGCGAGAAATTTGGGCAGGAGAATGCTTTCTGGGGGATGAGTTTTCCTGTCAGATATCTCCGAGACACCTTGGAAGCTTGTGTGCAAGCTGCTTTTGTAGAATTTGTAAGTTATTCTCTTTCAGAACTCAGATTCAGAGAATTATTTAGCTTGGCTACAAACATTTTTGATGATTGAAACTCGATATGCCATGTTACTTCCCAAGAATTAATCAGTTTTCATGAAAACATGTTGTTTAAATTAATCCAAACTCATTAGCACTACAGAGATGGGTACTCAGTAAAAAGCCTCCATTAATTAGCACTGCATCCTGTAATATGCCTACAGCTCGTGACCATTTCCTTGGATGTGTGCAGCATGTGACCCTTTGCATCTGATGCTTCATCGACACCAGACCGATAGCCCATGTTTTGGTTTTAAAGCGGCGAGCGTATGTTATAATGAGTGGCACGTTACTCTTTTTTTTTCCCAATGAATCCCGAAGTCATAAACAAGATTTCTCATGTGCTTCCTTCTCGAATTCAGAGTTCAAAGCGGATTTCTCGTTAGTGTTTTGACAATAGGCTCAGAAATCACAAATTTTACGTCTTCGGTTTTTAAGTTTATGGAAATTTTGCTCTTTTCAGTAGCTAAAGAATCTTTCTGCAGGGTGCTAGACTGACCCTTCTTGGGGAGGGTCAAGGTTTCTCTGCTCACAGTACAAGAACAACATGAGCATATTGGTAGTTCACACAGGGTATCTGTGAGGCGTAGGGCTGAGAACAGTAAATTCCATGCTTCAGGGACCTGGGTGGCTGTGTGCTCTCCACAGCGCTGCGGAGCAACAGCTCTGAACTTATGTCTGTGTTCTCTAAAGTAGCTTTCCTTTGGGTTTAAGTCCCTCCTCGCAAAATCTATCCCCTGCAGTTACCTAGCCCTTTATGCTCTGTTTTCTTGGTATATGTACCATTGCTTGATATTGAACCTGCTTCTTGAATAATATTCTTATTTCAGCAAAGAACTAATTAAAATTGGCTAATTCTGCCCCTGGTTGTTAATACACGTAAGACTTTTCTTCCGTTCTCTCGGGCAGTAGATGTCTGTTCTCTCTGAAAACCAACTTAATTCTTTGGAGGGTGTCTGTATGTGGAGTGGCAGATTTCAGTTTTATCTTTTTTCAGGTGGCAAGTGTAAGGATTAAGTGGAAATTTTTTTATTGTTTTTCATATTCATTTGTGCAAGAGCTAAACTGCAAAACAGGTCCTGGGGTAGGTAACACACGTGCCTGGAAACAGGCGGGTCGTAGGCAGGTGGCCAGCAGAAAAAGCACAGACTTGTCTCTTAAACAAAACTTCCTCAACCTGAGAAATAGGACCAGCTCATGAAATTCAACTACACCTTTTTTTTCCTCCTGTTCTTTTTAAACCCTCGCCTCCCCTTCCTTTTCCAGCTCGCTACAAAACCCAATTCATCGTCATGGCTTATGGTAACGTTAATCCTCCTCGAAAGCAAGATGCGTAATGCTGCAGTGTTCACTCTGAGCAAACTACTGTGACCTGACTGTCTCGGTGCCCTTTTGAGTCTCTCTGGTTCTAGCAGAATGAAACTGGACTCGGATAACTTCAGCCATGGTGCTGTTTGCAGCAGCAAATGACCTATTACACTGTTCCCTTTCCTTCCTCTTCCCTTTGCTAACACTCTATAGCTACAAAACGAGTGAGACACGGCTGCTATTTTCTGCTCTCGCAGCGAGCTGTTAGGAGCAGAGGTCCCTAAAGGGGTCGAATGACCTCTTTTATAAGCAAGGGCAAGGGTTTGTTTTGTGGGAGAGAGAAACCTCTTATGCCCTCTTTGGTATTTAATGTTCAGTTGACCCTATCTGCTGCATGCATTTTACTGGGAATGCTCTGTTTCTAACTGGTTTTTTATTAATGCCATAGCAAGAAGGAATAATTTTAACTAAATTACTACTGCCACAAGCTTTCTTATCCCTTGTTTCAAAACACTCCTCATATCAAAAAGCTTTGCTTTGCTTATCAGCTTAGTCGCAGAAGTGAGCAAAAGAAGCAGTATTTGGTATAAATTGTAAAACTGCTGAACCCCACGGCAGGCACAGGTAGTGAACTGCCTTCCTAAGTGCCCTGATGGTGAAGCATTTGCTGCAAAAGGAGCAGTTCTGGTTTTAAAACTTTTAAGCAATGAATTTAGATAAACAGATGCAGTGGCCCCATGTTCTAAACAGTTTTATCTTTCAGATGCATGACTTTTGAGAAGGAAAGCCTTGACTAAATCTGTTTGTAGCTTCCACTTTCATAACCAAAGAAGATAAAATGGAAAGCTACTGGTCGACATAGAATCAAAGAATGGTTTGGGTTGGAAGGGACCTCGAAGATCATCTAGTTCCAAGCCCCTGCCATGGCAGGGACACCTCCCACTAGACCGGGTTGCTCAAGGCCCCATCCAGCCTGGCCTTGAGCACCTCCAGGGATGGAGCATCCACAGCCCTCCTGGGCAACCTGTGCCGGGGTCTCACCACCCTCAGAGTGAAGAATTCCCTCCTAATTTCCGATCTAAATCTCCCCTCTTCCAGTCTGAACCCGTTACTCCTCGTCCTGTCACTACAGGCCTTTGTGAGAAGTCCCTCCCCAGCCTTCTTGTAGGCCTCTGTCAGATACTGGAAGGCCACAATAAGGTCTCTCCTGAGCCTTTTCTTCTCCAGGCTCAACAACCCAAATTCTCTCAGCCTGTCTTTGTAATCATGTGGCTATGGGATTCTTCTGTCAGACTTCACATCTAAATAAAAAGTGAATGGTAGAGTATCCTTGTGTTAAATTTAGCTTGGCATTATTAAAGAGTAGATAGGTAGACTGGCCAGGATGTTTTCTTTCAGTGTGAGGTTGCTTTGGTAAGTTCTCCAAAGTATCCCTAACAGTGAATGTGAAAGGTGGTAGTAAAGGTGTGTGCATATGTCTTGTTGTTGGGGGAGAGAGGGAGGTTTTGTGTTTCATCTTGTGCAAAATGAGAATGTTTTGTTATTGTAACTTAAAACTAATTTTAAAAAGTTCTTACTGAGCAGCCCTAATGCTTGTTATTATTTTCTGTGGTCCAGCTTTGATTTGACTTTGTCAGTTACATAATACAGCAAATGTGAATGCACTTTGAGGGGAGAAAATGCATAAAACAAGCAAAAAATTGAAATCATTAACACATTTTTATTGAAATAGAATCAGGCTGTTTCTTGAGCTCTTTTGTGTCTAAGTTCATTTAAGCTCTGATTATAACATATAAGTGAGATAGCTTGTTCTATTTCTTGGAAAGACGACTTAATCTAACCAATCTTCAAGGGATGTTTAATTCTGAAAAAGCAATTGCCGGATGAGTTAAGGGGGTCCAAGGCATGATTAAGTTTTCTATTTGGAGCTCGCAAATATAGCGTAAACTTTTTTTCATTAGTTTGCAGGATCAGGAATTTGTTGTAAGTACCCACGTCATGTCTGTGGAAAATGATCTTTTAAATCAAGTTCGTATTATGGCTTCATAGAGTTTGAGAATTTCATACCATTAATATATCCTGATTTATATCATGTGTATAAAGACATGAGAACTTTAATTTTATGTGTGTGCAAACATTTACTTTAAGCATCTTGGCACGGAGAAAGAAAAAGTATCTTCAGTTTTGTTACTAAGTGTAGTAGACAACACTGCCAAACAATATCTTCCAAAGTGATTTTGCTGAGTGTTCTACTTTTGAAATAATGCATCATCCTACAAAGGTGAAATAATCTGATTCAGTGTAATTTGGTCTGTGTGTCACTTCATATTAGTTCCCAAATGTACTAGTTCTCAAAAATATGTAGTCCATAAAAGTGTGTTCATTTCCTAAGCGCTCTGATGTATGTGTCATCCTGCGGGTAGGAGAAACCACACCTGCTGTAAAGGCTTGTACTGAACTGAGCACCTGCAAAACAAAGCTGTAGTTTTTGTAACTGCAGACTGATATCCAGAAATAATAGAAATAATCCTGCAATGAGAGACATCCAGGTGTGCTGAGAGTGCTGGTTGATGTCATCATGCAAAGGACATGACAGTCAGGGGAGATTCTTGATGTCTGGAAGAAGGGAAATCACAGAATCACAGAGTGGTAGAGGTTGGAAGGGACCTCTAAAGATCATCTAGTCCAACCCCCCCTGCTAAAGCTGGATCACCTAGAGTAGACCACACAGGAACATGTCCAGGTAGGTTTTGAAAGTCTCCAGAGACAGAAACTCCACAACCTCTCCGGGCAGCCTGTTCCAGTGCTCTGTTGCCCTTACAGCAAAGTATTTTCTTGTGTTTATGTCACCCTGCCCTTCAGGAAGAGCAAGAAGAGGGATCTAGGGATCTACAGGGCAGCTGAACCTCACCCTTTCTGGGGCAAGCCCTCCTGTAAGCCACTTCTGTGCACATCAAGGTCATGAGGGTGTTTTGGGATTTACCAGTAGCAAATCGTGTGCTGGCCTGAGTGACTTTTCTGATGGGATGATATCTGGCTTTGTGAAGGAGTGGAATGCCACGGAGTTCTGGAGTGGCCTGGTTTCAAGGGGAGTAGGGGGCTGTTGGTTTTGGTGTTTTGCTTTGTTTTTCACGGTTTGGGGTGAAGGATTTTGTTTGTTTTGGGGGGAGGTTATTACCTTGAATCTAGCTAGGTCTTCAGCATAGTCCCCCATAATGTTCTTAGATTGGTGAGATAGGGACTGGCTAAGTGGATGGTAAGGTGGCTCAAAGAATTGACTGGACTGCCAGGCTCACAGCTCGGTGATCCACGTTATGAAGTCTAGCTGGTGGTTACTAATGGTGTTCGGCAGGGATTGATACCAGGGCCAGTATTTCCTGTCTTTATGAACAATGTGGACAGCAAGAGTGTGTTTTGAGCAATTAGGGAGATGATACCAAATTGGGGGAATAGTTGACGGGCTGAAGGGTAGGGCTCCTATTGCAAAAGAGACCTCGACCATCTGGAGAAATGAACTGACAGTAACGTGGTGCAGTTCAGCAAAATCCAGTAAAATGTCCTGAATCCAGGACAGAATAACCCCTTGCTGCAGTATGGATGTGGAGAGCTGACTGGATGGAAAGTGGCTTTGCAGACTGGAATTCCTCTGGGCAAGCTGATGGACGTGAGTCAGCAGGAGAACCTCTTTGCAATTACCAGCTGTGTCCTAGATGCCATTAGTAAGAGTGCAGCTGCAGGCCCCGGGGAGGGACTGATGCCTTGTGTTTGGGCATTATGAGACCTCACGGAGAGAGTGCTCTGTCCAATTTTGGGCATCTCAGGACAAGGCGTACTGACATACTTGAGCAATTCAGCTGAGGGCCACTGAAATCATTAGGAGGATGGAGCGTGTGACTTAAGAGAAATGGATTTGCTGAGGTTTTGAAGACAAAGCTGAGAGGAGATCTTATTGCTGTCTACGATTGCCTAATGGGACAGTACAGAGAAGGCAGAGCTGGACTCTGTGGTAGTCAGACAAGGTCTTGCAGAGATAAGATGAGAGGTAATAGGACAAGTTGGAACACAGGAAATTGCAATTAGGTGCAAAGAAAAATATTTTACCCTGAGGGTGGTCAAATACTGGAGCAGATTACCCAGGCTGGCTGTGGTATTTCTGTCCTGGAAATATTCAGAACACAACTGCAGAAGGGCCCGAGCAACCTCATCTAACTGGACCTGATTTGAGCAAGAGATTGGATTAGATGACCTCCAGAGGTCCCTTGCAACCTAAGCTGTTCTGTGATCCCATGAAAAGCAATTTTCACCATGTGTACAGAACTGTCTTTACCTTTTGGGTTTCCTGATGACTACATAAAATGGAATTTGCTCAGGCTTTTAGATAGGTCGCTGTGTGTAGCCGGTTGTGATGTAATGCTAATCAATGCTTCAAAGCAATTCATGCTATTAAAGAGATATTTAAAAACTATTGATTATGGCTCTAATAGTGAAAACTCAAGCATTTTTGTGCTCCTCATTTTGAAGTGCACTGATAATGCTGAACCGACTTTCCCAGCCACTCAACCAGCCGTTGCTGCTTCCTGTGTTGTGAAGGGTTGGTTAAGCCAGTCATCTTTTTTTCTAGGCTTTCTCTTTTTACTGGAGTTTTGGGGCTCCAGTACTTTCTTCAGGCTTTGCATTCCAGTAGGTCAGCCAGCATTCATGATGTCATTCAGATCTTCTTCTGCTATTCATGGCAAGCATTAAGAGTGGACAATCATCTTTCACTTCCTTAAGACTGTCCAGAAGGGTAAAAAATTGGATCTTTTCAGAAGAGGAAATATATTCAGGCATAATAAAGATCCTCTATGGAAAGGAAAGTCAGACTATGAGACACTTACCTAGAACTTTGTCCCTGAAAGTAAAAATGAGGCTGTGAAGGGACCGGTTTCTTTGGTATGTCATGAGCAGCATGCACTCGTCTGAATTATATATTGCTGAGTCATAAACTGACCCACACATTCCAAAGTACAGAGAAGATCCTATACTTCAGATCGTAGCCTGACAGCTTGTCTCTTTCCCCAGCTCTGTGCCTAGACCTGTCTTTTTTCTTCAGTCTGCTTTTTTTCATCATCTGCTTGCCAGATATCCTGCACTTCCTAATAGTGACAGTTAGACATGAGGTAGTTTTTAAGCCTGGGACAGGGTTTATTTGTCCAGGATCCTGTGTACCTCCATTCTCTCTCTCTCTCCTCTAGAAGCCCTGTGTATATACAGATGAAATAGGGATTTCCTGATGGACTGGTAGCTGATTCTTCCAAACCTCACAGTTTGATTTACTGTTTCAGGAAGTCAGGGAATCAGGGAGTCATAGAATGGTTTGGGTTGGAAGGACCTCCAAGATCAACTAGTTCCAACCCCCTGCCCTGGCAGGGACACCTCCCACTAGACCAGGTTGCTCAAGGCCCCATCCAGCCTGGCCTTGAACACCTCCAGGGATGGAGCTTCTGCAACCCTCCTCTACAACCTTGTCCAGTGTCTCACCACCCTCAGAGTGAAGAATTTCCTCCGAATTTCCAATCTAAATCTACCTTCTCCCAGTTTGAGACCATTACCCCTTGTATCACTATAAGCCCTTGTAAAAAAATTCACTGCAATGGAATCTTTCAGTGGTGACCCATGACATTGAACTGGCTGTCGAAGAGGAGGCTGGATTCTTAGGTGGTGAATCAATGCTTGCAGAGTACTACAGAAGTATAGGAGGAATTAGATTCCTCCAATCTCAGCTTCTGTTTGAACTTGCATTATGTGGAGGTTGATACAATGATACCATGTGTACACAGAGGTCTTCACAGGTTCTCAGTTAAGGCACTGACTGATTCAGCAAAGTAATCCTGCACATGCGCTGTGTCAGGTATGTAAATAGTGCCTGTGAAATCCAGGCTGAATAAACAAGGGGAAATTCCAGTAATTGAAGAGAAAATAATTTTATGTAGGGTAAGCTCATTCTGAGCACCTTTAAAATTAATTTCATTTTTCCAAGCCTTTCTCTCCATCTTTAGCTATGATTTTTTTTTTTTTTTTTTAAATTCTGAGGGTGCGATCGGGAATGGCAGAGTTCGATTGATCGTCCTCAAGTCTGCAGGCAGATCTTTGACAAATATTTCAGTCAAACCTCCCCTTGGCAGATGGTGTTTCTGATTTCTGTGGTGCAGTGGGAGAGGTGTTCCTATGGTCTGTAAAACACTGCAGGCTGCCGTAAGAACGCACCATTGGAGAAGGAATAGCAAGGAGGTCGGGCAGTTGTTGGTAAGCATATGTGGGCTACTGAGAAGGTCAGAACTGGGGGCCTCCCACCAAGGCAACCTGCAGAGAATTGTGCCGCTGGAGAGGCCTCTCCCGTTCACCTTAGAGAATCTCCCAGGACAGAGAAAAAGGGAAGGAGAAGAAAAAAACCAAGTGGATTTAGTTATTGAATTTCATTTGTACGAAGGTACGGCAGGTTAACAAGTAAGAGAATTTCAGTGGGATTAGTGTCTGATATTTTAACATTTTCAGATGCTTTTGTAGATTGGAGTAAATTGATTTTTCAGCTGGAGTAGATTTGCCTTCAATTTAAAAGATGTTTGCTGCTGCTGAAAACAGTGTTTACAGTAGTGGCATGAAGATAAAGCAAAATAAAACCCACTAGATAATTTATATTAAAGAAAGGAACCATTTCAAGTGGTTTCTAAACCAGAAAGGCACGTATCTCGTAGAAGTGACAAATGTAGGATTTCTTGTCGTCTTTATGAGGATTGTTTAGACTACCCCACAAAAATGAAGTTAAAGCACATGTCAGATAACCTGCAATGTATGTTAGTTATATTGAGATATTGGAGAAGGAATAGGCTCAGAACCTCCTTCATTTACTTGGAACCTATTCTTTTTCCAACATTTTTCATTCTCAGTCATCTCCGATTACAGCCGAGCAGAGATCAGGAGCCAGCTGTTAAGGGTCTCTTTTCTGCTGGGTAGCGATGGCAGAGTGAGAAAAAGCTACGAGCTGTGACCAAAGGCAGACTTATAATTACTTGAATATAATGATAACTGGCCTTAATACTATAACAAACGCTCCAAGTTTGCACATCCAAACTCTGCAGTTCGGATCAATTTTCTTGTTTACAAAATTAGCTTGCTTTTATTAGCACCAAAAGTACCCGGTAACAGAATGGAAAATGATCGAGGGAGTTCACTGCATTTGAAAGAGGGAGAAAAGAAATACTGTATGTGATTAGACAGTGGATTTAAATAGGTTCCTACAAAGGGCTGGAGTTTGGAGGGGAAGGGGTTGAGTGAGAACAGGAAGCGTTGGTTCACTTTATTAGTATTGTTTCAGAGGTCTGTTGTTTTCTGCTCTTATTTGGTGTAAGTTTAGACTCTCAAACTTGGGTTACGAAGGACTAGAATAAACAGCCTAACATAGCTGACACAAAACCTCTGTCACATGCAGTTCTGTACAAAGTTGATTTAACCCTACTTGTAAATACTTTGCACTCACAGCAGCTTTCAGTATTTGTAGATCCATTTTGTCAGCCTGAATTTGGGATGTGAGCTTTCTCCTAAAATACAAGTGTCCACCCCCTCATATTAAGCCTAGATCCTTGGCGCTCTCAGTGTGAATTATTCCCATTGCTTGTTGTCCAACACCCTGATCGGAGAGCAGATGAGACAGTTATTCCTGTTGTTGCTGATTTACTGTTACAGCTGCTTCCTTTTCTTGTGATTTAATTGGAAGTTGCAGCCCACCATGGGGCTAATGGTCCCCACCTATGCAGCTTTAAAAGCTCACTGTTGTTTTCCACCAGAATGTTATTTCCATTCCTAGCCAGTGATTTATTTTTTTTCCCCTCGGTGTTCTGCTGGTAACCGCGAGGCAGTATTCCATTAGCTGTTTTCATGAAGAAAACCCCACCAAACCCCATGTTTAGATTGAAATCTTAACAATGAGAACTACTCTGTTTCAGTAGAAATTCAGCAAGTAAATGACTCTGTTTTGCAGTGTTCTAATTGGAGACTGATTAAAAAAAAAAGAAAACACAACAGGACATTACCCATCATTTAAATCCTGTATGTTTCTCTTATATTTAAACTGTAACATGCCTAATTCACTACTTTTTTTCCTCAGGAAAATGTAGGGCAGGCGGCAAACCCTAGAGCGTGTTTGATGGTGTGGTAGTGCCTGTGTGTGCGATGAATTCTGAGAACGTTGGCAGCTGCGGTGGAAGCCGAGGTGTGGTTGTGTAGTGCTCGCAGGCTCTGCCTCCCTGACCAGGTGCAGGGGAGCTCGGCTTGAGCGTGACTGCAAAGCTGAGACTGCGAGCTGGATAACCGCGGAGCAGTACCCCAAGAGTACGTTCCACCAGACATCCTACAAGGAAGGACAGAATTCTGCATCTCTCTCACTAACCTATTCCTGAAGCAAAACTTCAGCAGTGATGAGTTTCTTGGTCTACATGGAATTTTGAAGTATTCTTAGTTTGAAATAATAAATGACCTTGGAAACTTTCTGAAGAAACAGAATTAACTTGGATGCCCAGCACAGCCTGCACTCCGCCTTTACTGTTACGGTGTCATTTTAAGAGTAGCAGCCTCGAGCTGGTATTTTGGTCAAGCTTCTGGTTTTCTTAGTCCCTTTTATGTAATTAAACCCTGTGTACATGCTTATGCTTTCCTCATCTTAAGAATATATTTGTAGTACAGACACTTACATTTTGTGATACATTCTCTGCTGGTCCAAAGCGTGCTTTGAGGAATTACGCACCTTGTAGCATTTGGATGTTTTCTTTACTGGTTCATCATCATTATTAGAAATTTAACTCCTCACTAAGGCAATGGTGTCTTATCCTACTGGGAGCTGCAGGAGCCTTCCTCCCAGCCACCCTCTTATTTCTTGCTTTGGGGTGGTGAGGAGGGTGAGATGAATGGCATTGCAAAAACGATGGAAGAAGCGGCTGCGTGAAGTCTCATGGTTTCAACTGGTATTAGAGGGTGGTGCAATCTTTCCCGTCTTTGAGCAGAGGATATTATTACCAAATATCAGCGTTGAAGGTCACTACTCTTTACAATATAAATCAAATAAACTACTTCCTTGGGTCCTGATTGATGGAAAATAAAGTATTAACTGCCAGGAAACAGGTTTTCCAACACTATCACTCCGTCATGCAGCGGCCGCTAATCTTTGCAATACAACCTTAATACTGCATTGCTAATTGTATAATCCAAAGAATACAAGTTTTTAATAGTTATTCCAGGAGGAATGTTAATCACGGTGCTTTAGAGCTATTCTTCAGATTGGAAGCTTCCCAGTTAGTAAGTTAACTACTAGAAACAACCGTTACTGCAAACTCTTTGCTTGGGTAACGTTGCTTGTGGTGTTTAATGAATTAGGCTCAAAAAATAGAGCAGAGTACTCAACTTGACTGGCTGGCTGTAGAGGCAGCATAGAATTAGTCATTGGCTGTGAATGTTAATCACTCCACAGCGATGATAATTTACAGCATTGTTGTAGCACTCTTGTGCTCATAAAATGAACTTAATAACCCACTGCTACCCATGGGATAAGCTTCCTTCTCCTTCCCTCCCCCTTGCAATTCAATACCCAGCCTGCCCGCATAATAGCCCTGTGAAGTACTGCATGGAAAAGAGCGAGCAGCTGTATGATAAAACAAACAGCTCTAAACCAGATTTGTTCATTATCTCTTTCTTTTATTCACAGAGGGTGTTTGTGAGATATGGCTGACCAGCGAAGACACAGGGGCTTACGGCAGAGACATTGGCACAGACCTCCCCACGCTTCTGTGGAAGCTGGTTGAAGCTGTTCCCGAGGGAGCGATGCTGAGGCTTGGCATGACAAACCCTCCCTATATTTTAGAGCATCTGGAGGTAAGGAAGAAAAGAGAGTCATTTATATGCTGGCGTAGACACTCACCGAGCGAGTCAGTGTGGAAGCTTATGTATAGTTTGTTTCCTTTTAAGCTGGAGCTTAAAAAAAAAATTCTGGACTTCAAGTAAATTTATAGAATTAGACTAATAATGTTAAGCCATTTGCCTAACGCAGCAAGTTATCAAGATAATAAGATACTCAAACCACTTTGGAATGATAATATTACTGAGGTATCTGACCTGCAGAGCATTATTGTAGCGAAGTTGCCTTTGTGAACGTCTAGTGTTTTCAAGAACTAAAGGAAATGTCATTAGCAGGCGATGGACTATGGGATGGAATTTGTCTTCCTGCTACACCTCAAACGAATATTTCCTGCAACACTGTATGCTGGTCTCACTCAACAGTATATTCATTATTCTATGTCAAGTGCTGTTTGGAGAGTGGGTAGAGTTTCCCTGATGGGAAATAGAAATTCTAAATGTATATGTATTTTAAAAATTGTAACAAAGTATTTCAATGAGACTAGAAGCAACAAAGTCTACAAGAAAGTGAATATGAAAGATTACCGTATCTTTACAGAGCAGGAAGTGAGAGTTTTGTCTCCAAGATGGGTTAGTTTGAGTGGATTGTCACCAGGTGAGTTTAGTGAAATTCGTAGGAACTGTTTATTAGAAAGAAGCTCACTTTAAGGAGGAGGAAAAAGCAGAGAAGGATATAGCGTAAGGTAAATTTTGTAACCACGTGCATTGGCAACATCCAAATAAATATTTGGTGTCTCTACTGCTTTCCCAAAGATATTAGAGAATTAATAGTTGCACTTATGTGTTCATAAGGACAGTATTTTCTCATCAGGATGCCGTAACTGTGCCGTTCCCTATTGAAGCACGTGGGCTAGAGCATCTCATCTCGATAGGAATAAGAAGATTTTCACCTCACCAACTGGGGAATACAAGCTGCAGAAAACTGCAAGAAATTTCCTGGGCTGTTATTTTATTCTTTAGTTTAAGATTCACTTCACTTAGTCATAACAACACACTGAATAGAAATCTTAGGAAATAGTTTGGTTGTGGTTTTAGAGCTTTGTGTTCAGTCTTGAACTCTCCTATCTGTCACAAGTTTTTATTCTTTTTTTTTAATTTCCCATTTTTCAGCATCTTGTACAAAAGCAAATCAAGCTTTTAGCAATTTTCACAGTTACCGTCTTTGCTTTCATTTCTAACTCACGTTATTAAAAGTGCTTTGGCATAGACTGCTGGTTTTGTCACTGCTCCTCATCTTATGAGTACTCTCAGAAGCTTTTCTCTTTTTTTAAGAAAATAACAATCGGAAATAAGAACCTGCTCAGCTAAGGGGCTCTGTAGTAGTCTTCATTTGATATAATCTGGTGCAAGCGGAAAGTTTATTGCTTTCCTTCTGTCACTAGTGAGTGTGAGCGTGTCACAACTCTGTGAACGGTTGTGATTTGTGGTCTCTAATCCTCCTGTTTCTAAATGTTCTAGAAAGCCTTGTAGGTAGGACTCTTTGACCTGACTCATATTCAGTAGAAGTACTCTGATCTCTTCAAAAGTGGATCTTTGAGAGGAATTAATAAAAGCCTATTGAAAATGTGTTTCTCAAACGCTGCTGTGCAGAACATGCGTCATGTGTGCACCGGCCTTTCTGTACAGCAGCAGCATCTGCTCTTGCTCATCCTCTTCAGTGCTTCACGCCATTCCCACTTTCCGTGACGCTTTTTAAGGATTATTTAATCACTTTGCTGTGTTACATGTATGACCAAGAATTTCTGAGCTTGTAATTTGGTGAAATCATTTTGATCGTTTGTCAAACTAAGTTTGTGAAATATTTTTTACCTTCTGCGTTTTTGTCTCGTGCCCTGTTCCAGGCTGAGCAGACTCGTCTCTGAAGGATCACCAGGGAATGTGGGCAGACTCCTGTATGCATTTCCAGCAGACAAAATAAACTTCTTGTGGGGAATGTGCTTTTAACTTCCCAGTTGAGGAAAGGGTAAAACTATGATTTGTTTAGAAAGCAAAATAAATGAAATGAGAGGCTGGTTAACCTTCACGTCGGCTGATTAGGATGAAATCCAGATGTAGTTCTGTTATCTCTTAAGAGAGGTACGAAGCTGTGCTATTGGTGTAAACATCTTTCATTATTTTTAAAGGTGCTGCATTTTATTAGCTTGTTTGGTTAGAAGTCATGTTGCTAAATACGATGAAGTTTGGCTTGCTGTGAAAAAATTTTATGTGGAAAAATGGACGAACATATGTCCCTTTTTATATCGAATGAAAAGGAAAAAGTTGTTCCAATCATGTAATTTTAAAAGTCACGAATTTTCAGCAACTGCATACAACTGTATGTGTGCAACTCCTGGGCAGAGGTTTATTTCACTTAAGGAACATGTCTGGTAAGTGGCAGAGAGCAACAGCAGTCATGTAAAAGCATAAATTAATTTTAAGATCTGGAAATAGCTTCCCTAGAGAATCAGCTTAAAAGCAATGATTTTGATTCATGGACACTTTTTGCCGTATTTATTGGAGCTTACCTGCAGGTAAAAAATTTGGCCAGTTTTAGGTCTGTCTTACAATTGTAATCTCCAAAACTAAGGATAAAGTTTATATAAATACATTTGTTTTCTCCAGTAATGCTCAATTGTAACTTAAATGTTTTAAAAGTATCAGTTTCCAAAGATGTTATGTACATTTTTTAAAAACTGATTTGTAGTATTGCGTGAACTCTATCTTTAGAACTGCTTTTGTGTTTAGATATGAGTTTTTAAAACATTTAAACACTTCCTAAATATTTCTTTTCCTTCGAATAGCCGTACATTTTAATCTCTTATCATTCAAAGCATCATATGACGCTTGGAATTTGCAGGTTTCCTTTACTCTTTGCTGGAGTTTCTATACCTTTCAGTTGTGAGAATGGGAGGAGGTTGGAAATAAAAAGAACAGGGAGGTGTGGATTAATACCGTGAGTTCTAGATGACACAGCTGCAGTAGAAGCAAAGAACTCCTCAGGTCACAGTGACAATGCTAATGAATGAGAAAAAACCTGCATCTATGGATAATGTAACTGAATAAAGGACGAAATATTTTTAAATATATGAAATATTAATATAAAATGTTAAAAATCTCTTTGTATACCATTGAAGCCCAAGTCGCACGTAGTGTTCTAGCAGTGTTGGAGTCATCCCCAGAAGGGAGGTATCCTGTGTTGGGTTTTGCTGCCCTTGCCCCACACCTCAGTCCTTTGAAATATGCCCACCTTATATTGCTTGTGTTGCTCAGGTGGATCTTTAACATGTAACTAGACATGAGCTACTTCAGTTATGTATTAACGTAGATTCTATCCACTGACTAAAATAATACGACTTTTTCACACCGCGTGTATTTCCTGCCTGTAGGTGGAACAGTTTTCTTCATGAAAAGACACTTAGCCCACTTTTTTGATATGCTGCTTGATAAACTGCTTATAGGTTGAAACGTATTTGCAAGTGCTAGAACGGGATTACAGATTCTTTTTTACTCAGAAAAATTACTTCACAAACATACTCTGAGATACTAATTAGAAAGTGTGCAGCGGATGGGATTATGACCAAAGGTCTCTTTAAGCTGTCAGCAACGTTTCCTTTGTGAGTGATGGGACAGAGCAGAGGAGGAGGCCAAGGAGAGCTGGGCGTGCTTGTAACTGGCCTTGAGGTTCTTCTGCTGGAAGGCTTGGTAGGTTTTTGGGACCTGGATCATTCAAGTTTCAGTTTGTTATAGCTAGGGAGTCAGTTTAGGTTTTCACGTGATTTAAAATACCCAGTTCCTTCAGATAGATCTGTCAGGTAAATGCCACTCTGTCCTTAAAGATGTTTGACATTTCAAGAGAGGCTGTTAATCTCGTGAAAATCTTTATACTTGTGAGATACCATCTGACAATTTAGTATGTTTAGATTTTGTTCAGTAAATATAGTGGTAATAGTGCCTTGTGTACTTACAAATGCATGTGGCATGAGCAGTTTTTAGGTGGAAAGCAACCATATGTTTTCAGATAAATTCTGCATTCTATTGGGCCTTCTTGTTTGTAAAGAAATAATTATTTGGAACCATGCAGTGTTTTATAGACATGCAAAATATTAAACAGTTTTTGATACGCTGCATACTGATCTAAGTCAGTAGAAAAAGAGCTTTTATCACAATTATTCAGGGTGTAATCTAAAATACTAAATTTTTTATTGGCTGTTTTTTTCAGCTGCAGAGGTTTGCACTTCTGTTAGCAAGTAGTATGGAGCAATAAGAGCAGATCAGAAAATTTGTAGGATTTGGCAGTGAAGCCACTGTATCAAATTTTTCTGCATTTCGGAATTGTAGAATCACAGAATGGTTTGGGTTGTAAGGGACTTCCAAGATGATCTAGTTCCAACCCCTCTTCTGTGGCAGGGACACCTCCCACTAGACCGGGTTGCTCAAGGTCCCATCCAACCTGGCCTTGAACACCTCCAGGGATGGAGTATCAACAGCTTCCCTGGGCAACCTGTGCCAGGGTCTCACCACCCTCAGAGTGAAGAATTCCCTCCTAATTTCTGATCTAAATCTACCCTTTTCCAGCTTCAAACCATTACCGGAAGAGGGTAGATTTAGACAGGAAATCAGAACTCTTTACTTCAAAGTAAATCTCATCCCCTTAACCAGGCTTTCCCACTACCCATGATCCGTCTTTCAAAGGCAGATCATTGGTTTGAATCCCTCCGTTCCCACCATGGGCTCAGTGCACATTTGCTGTGAACCTGGCGTATGGCCACTGCTCGGATTTCCTCGGAAGTGAATTTTGCCCAGCCCAAAGTCACCCTGCAGACTCAACAAACCCATGGCTGGGAACGAAACGCGGGAAATTGCACTTCATGATGTCACTGCTGCTTTCAGCCAGCACAATCATGGGAACACAGGCACTGCTAGTGTGACTTCTCGTGCGTGAGGTTTATTGCTGTGATAGAGAGGATTTTTTGGTGTCTTCCAAAGAGCAGGAAGACCTGAGACCCCAAAGTTATTTCTCTTAATTGTGGTACTGAGACTGAGGAAGAAGTTGGAGTTTGTGGTTTAGCTGCAGAAGACATCCTCAGTTTTCCTCGCAGAGAAAATCTGGCCAACAAATGGGGCCAGTATTGCATTTTCCAAAGTGCTCTTCACAACCCAAGCAGTTCAAGTGTATTCATCATGAAGCATATATATAGCTTGTTTGGTCTCAAACCGAGATTTTTGAGATACGTGCCCTTGTCCAGGGTCTGTCCTCTCTTAATACATTGATGCCACGTGGCATTGACGAAAACTTGAGATTTCGTCTGCGTGGCAGAGGATTTTACTAAATGGACATGAAATTTGGTCAGGGAAAAATATTTTAGCTCCGATTTTTCTTTTATTTTATAGAACGCTAAAGCTGAATGCAAAGGTTAACATTAGGATCCATTTTATAGGCGTAGCAAAGCCTGCAGTGAATGCACGTGTGCACAGTTACCTTGTGTGCTCTCACACATCTGTATTTGCACAGAGCTGCTGTTGGAATTACACAAACTGCCAGGTGGCCAAGGCGTTATCGTCCTGTAGGATCAACGTGTGCCAAAAGTGACATCAGGTACACGTCCTGCTTGAGAGGTCATCTCCAGGTGCCTATTCTGCAATCATATTGTGGAGTTACTGCTTAGTGCTCTAGTGAAAGAGTGTTTTACATCCACTTGCAGTGACTGTTAGGGAGGAATGGTTGGGAAAAATCCATTTTAAAAGTGGTAGTAGGTAAATGGTGATCAGGAGTTAGTCCAAAAAGTCAAAAATGGGGCCAAATGTATAGCAGGTTGAAATGAATTAGTGTTAGTGGCACAGTGATGGAGACAAATTTTTTGCCGTGAATGTATTTCACTTTTCCTTAGGTTTTTAACTTCATTTTCTTGTTCAGTATCTGGGAATCTGTCCAAATCAGAAGGGAACGCAGATCATCCAGACTGTAAAAGGGCAGGGGCTGGTATCAGCCTTAGCTTGCGTCCCTCGCAGATTTAACACTGACTGTACTTCCAGAGTTGTCTGAGAGTTTGGTACAGCGCTTCCTGAGAGTGACGGGATGCTTCCAGATCTGTATCAAGGAGGCAGTTCACACCTGCCATTCCCGTAAGTGCTTAATTTCACATGACTAGATGAGTAGTCATCTTTGTCACCTGTCAAAATGAGTCTGTCTCCAACCATACCATATGCCATCTGTGGGCTTTATCTCCGTTATTAATTCAGGACATTTGAGTGATGCACCAACCATTGAGATGGAGCCTGCATGGCGGCAGCATCTTTAAATGCGTACGGAGTGCCAAGTGTACTGTACCATGAGTCGCAATAGGATTTCTTTGCTCTTTTGCTTTGATTTTTCATGTCAGCTCAGTGTTTATGTTCCTCAACCTCATTGAAGCTGATACTCTACAGATGGCTTCCTCAAACGTGCCCTGACACAGCACATCTATATGAGTCACAGTAAAAGAACTAATTTGCTTTTCTTTTTTCCATATTGTTCTTTTTTCCTCTGAATGCACTGAACCTTTTTGAGCGTTGTGCATGAGCTCAAGTTTGGAGTAAGCCGGAGCACGAGCTGATTGGAAATACGCCTAAAAAGGGAATAATATGCACACATTCTTCAATAGCAAATAAAAGGGCAGCGTGATTTCAGGAATTAAAAGGCCTTTAGGGCATGTATTTGCTTTGTTTCCAGTATTATTTTTGTCATTTTCATAGACTGCCGCATTTGAAAGCGCCAATTAAAATCTGTTGATTTGACCAGAAAAAAAGCGAAAACTGTGGCATACATTTAAATAGATGAATAGTTAAGCCCCTGACCTCGTAGTACTGTGAGTTTTGTACTCGGTGGACCATACAACTTTCCTGTGCTGTGATTGTATAGTTGTCTCTATGCAAACTGAGTTTGTCTTGCCAGCAGTAAAATCAAAAGAAATCTTGGATAGTAAGAGGGGGGAGAAGAGGAGTGGTTTCATCTGGGCTTCTAAAAAAGAAAAGTAAGGAAGGAGTGGGAAGGGATACTTGCTGTTTCCTTCGGAGTTATGTTAAATGCTTATTTGTCCTATGGAGGCTGTGTGTGCGTCTTTGCTTACTCTGTGTATTCCAGCTTTTAATTCTGTTATTACTAAAATCTGTTTCTCCTGTCCTGCTCCTTAAGGTGTTCTTTGTCTTCGGAGTTTCCAAACTACGGCACATTTCATTGGAATTACTCCTTTGAGATGGTGTCATGGGAACTTTCTCAGTGGTGGTCTCGTCCCAGAGTGAACATCCATTTGGATATTACGGGGTGTGGGCAAGGATGGATCTCTGCCGTGTGTTGAGATACATTTTGTGACACCACTTTCTCTAATCTACAGTTTTAAGATCTCAGACTGAGCATAGCCCAATGTCCATAAATGCTTGGTGACATGTTTGCTGCCAGCTGGTGGAATATGATAATAATCATCAAAATCTGAACCCATCTTGCTCTTCGTGAAGATTTTATATTTGTGAACCCTGGATGTTCTGAAAAACCTTAGTAATGTTATTGTGTAGGAGCCTTTGATGAACAATAAGGATTTGCTTCCAGATAATCTAGAAGGGAATATTTGTGATGCTGGGAATGAAGCTCCTGTTCTTTGTAACACTAGTAGAAAAAAAGCTTTGAGAAGCACAGAGAGGGAACTGCTTTTATTTATGCAAGATTCAGTTCTCCATCAAGACAGAATATTTTATGCATGCATCTAGTGCTCTGCTCAATTTAATAATCTGGGCAGAGAACTTGGTGTTGCAAGAAGGGGGTAACATTAAGTAGCGCATTGCTTGACCATTAAAGCTGTGCATATTAACTGAACCTTAATTGCCATTTGCTCATATGAATGTTTCTCTTGCTAGATACCAGAAGAATGAAGCGTATTTAAATGCAGACAGATCCACACTCAAATCTTGTGCTGAGTGTCAAGTTGCCTGTCAGTTACTTGTAACGCTGTCTCATCCCAGCAGACCTGGGGAGCTGCGGCTTACTTCGTTGGCAGAAAATAAAAATCATCATTAATTGAGCGGTGTATTCAAAGAACAGGTAGTGAATATACGGGAAGCTGCATTTTTGCTGAAAAAAGCAGGATTTTTAGCAGTTGCCATGCGCTTCAAGGCATTGGGGTAGAAAGTATTGTCAAATCTATAGCTTGCATAACAAGCTGCGCCATCTTCTTTTAAGATTTCTGCCTTCGTTGAAAAGTAAGATCTCACTTTTCGAGTTATTTATATTATAATAAGTAAAGCTCTACCAACTCCTCTTCATGCTGTTCTGAAAGCTTCTACTTACTTTAGATGCATTAACCCTTTTCTTTTCTTTGATGAGGTGTCACAGTCACTGTGCTTTGCAACATCATCTTCGTGATCTTCAGTAAGACTGTTTGCTTCGTTAGGCTTTGGCATTCCTTTTTAAAACATTTGAATTGGGGGAGGTTGCCTTTTTCAGAGTGATTATTGAGAAGAAGGTGATTGAATGTGTTAGAGAAACTTTAATAAAACTGCAGAATATTACTGGCTTTGGGTTTCTGTACCATTGTGAACTGAGGAAAAGACGTAAAATCTCTTCCACCCAGTCATTGAATTCAATTGGTTTAGTTTAGTTAAATGTGCAAGAGCTGCTGAAGAATGTGGATTCTGTGGTATCAATCTTATCATTATGGTTTTGAATATTTTTGTTCTGTCTTGCTATGAATTTTAGCTCAGCGACTTGGATATCTAGAAAACAAAGTAAGCACTTTAGCACTTCCCTAAAAGTTTAGGTTTTGATTAAAACCTTTGACTATTTTCTTTCCACTGTAACCTGCTAAAACTTGTTTGAAATGGAGAGAAACAATAGGGGGATTTCCTGGCAGTGCTCGGTCTTGGTGCAGCTGAACTCTGGTGGGGTGTGCCATTAATTCCATGACTTTCTTCTGAGGAGAAACCATCAACTCTTTTAATACCATAGAGGAATCTCATTTCTGAGGTGGTGAATAAATGCATAGTATGGATGAAACCAGCAATCCATGTCACTCATCCAGGCTTCTGAGGGCAAAAAGGTAATGTGACAGTCCTACTCGCCCTGTCGTACGTGTGTGCCTCTCTATGCTTTAATTCATTTTCAGAGTTTTATTAGCATAAAATATGATTGAGACAGAGTTATCTGAAGGAACAGTGTGCTGTTGCAATAAATCACCTTTTTAGGGCACTTCCCAATATGTGTTTCTAATAAATACTGCAAAGAGAAGTATTAATTTACTTCTGGAAAGAAAAAAAATCATTTGAGGAGTGCTTAATGATGAGAAATTAGAGAGCACCATGGAGAAAATGAAAAAGTGTGTAATTTCTTGTCCATCAGAATTAATCATTTCACAAGGAATTAGCCATCTCTCTAGCCGTTAATTAAATGTACATTTTATCTTAAAGTGAATCTGTGTATTGAAACGGGACAAACAGCACTCTGGAGCTCCACGAAGTCCCTTTAGGATTGTAGTGCTGGCTGCAGCAGCGCCAGGGACAGTTTTCACCCTTGAAAGTACTGAAGCATTTCGTGCGTGGTTCCAAGCGCACAGCTTCCTTCCGTTTGTGTGGGAGCTGAAGGTGCGCGAGGACATGGAGGAAATCCGTGTGGTGGTGTTAATGCCAACGTGTCACTGGATCGGCTGTGTTTAGTGACGCGGTGGTGGAGACTTCGTGTTGTGCTTGGGCTCATGACTCCATATCGAGCGATAAGCCATCAGCAGCTACCCAGTGCAGATGCTTCACATCCCACCCAATGTGAAGGCAGTTCTACTTTCATATTGGATGCAGGTTGTGATAGGGATATCCATTTTCTTGTCGTGAAGTATTTTGGCAACCCAGGATGGGATATCTGAACTGGGAATTACTTTTTTTCATGAGATAAATGCAAAAAATGGTACCGTGCAAAGAGGCTGTTCTTATTCTTGGGTACACAACATCTGTCTGACTCTTGGGAAGAGGTGCACCAGACCACAACTGAAGCTTTCAACTAGGAAATGTGGTATTGTATTGTGGTATTATCCAAATATCACTTTTTTTTTGCAAGAACTCCTATGATCCTGTCCTTTCAGTAAAAGGTCTGGCAAGTTTAAGGCATGTGGATGGTTTTGGTATGGTTTGTTTTTTTAGGATAATAGGCTTTATATGTAGCCATGAGGGAATAAGAATTGCTTAGCTAGCTCGGGTTGTGTGTTTTATGAGGTTGGAAGCAGGAGAGGTCCCAAACCTAGGAGAACAGCTGGGAACAGCTCGGGACGAGCATCTGGCACCCCCGGATAGTTCTCCCATCAGCAAGTCACGGCTCGCACGCTGGTTTATATCCACTGCTAAGGGTGGCCTGAGCTAATACCAGTTTTGTGTTTGGTAACGTGGAAGGCATTTTTCCCATCTGACAAAACAGATTTTTGCCCTCCATCTGGCAACCTGGAGATTTAACGTTAAGGCTCAAATTATATTGGTCAGAATTGTGTGGGCTTCTAACTGCTCCGGTGCAACCTCCTTTTACCCTAATGATAAGATAAAGACCTGGGCATAAGTCGTGCCCTGCTACATGGGGCAGGGGTTGCCGCTAAGCTTGCTCATCACACTGCTTCGTTACATCTCCCCCAGTTCCTATACAGACGAGAGGGTGGCATCGCCTTGGGGAGGTTTGCAATTCTATGTCCTGCGTGTTCTTTGGTTTTTACAGCCCCATTTCTCACAGGGGGGCAGGAAGCAGGGGCAAGATTCCCTCTTGTTACGGGCTTTTCAGACTTGTCATCATTGCCATGCCTGTGTCGCTACATCTCATCTGCTCCTGAACTGGGCTGCAGCAGAGGAATTTATAAACTGGACCGCAGCCACTTGATTTTTCTCCAGACCGTGCTGGTGGTGGCACCACAGGGCTTCTGAAAGACAACAGGCAGCAGACACCCCTCATGACGTCTCCCAAACTAACATCTGCCACAAGGGAAGGATGTTTTGAGGGAATGCCATTTTGTCACGTTTCCACGTGGACCAGCGTTTCTTTTGGGCTTCACTGCTGGCCAAGGACAAAATCCATTTGCTATGAAGCGAGTTATTCGGATCATTGTGGCTCCAAAATGACGCAGAATTCAAATACTGGAGTTTTGCCTACTTTAGGTTAGCGGAAAGAATCACTGTCTGAGCAGCTTGCTGGTACTGACAGAAAGATGCACGGATATTGATGTTTATTGTCTCTGTGATTCTCTACGGTGGCACTTGGTGTCATTACAAACAGGAGGAGTGATTTTCTGCTTAGGTGGTTAAATTTGTGTATTGTAATTGCTAGGATAAATTATACTGACTAGATAAAAATCTTTCTGGCCATGTGCCTTGTGTTCAGATGTACTCCAGCTGCTAAGAACTGGGAAAAATTATTTCCTATGGGATCAGTATCCTAAAGGATATTTCACATTCACCGTTGAATTCCAAATGTAGATGGCTTCTATTTTTTGTAAAGTCAGCGTAAACCAATGCTGCCCTTTGACCTTTTCGTTCCCATGTGTTTTTGTGTAGCGCTTCCCTTCCTTCGTAGACATACTATTAGATTCCAGAGGATGGGGAAAAAGACAATCAGCTGTTTCAGTCATGATTAAAGACAGAATTTTTTTCACAGTCATATAATTTCAAAAAGTTGTTCATTTATTGTTTCCAGATGGAAATAATATTCTTGATTGCATTTTTCCCCTCTAACTGAAATACGTAATTATATTTAGTAATACAAAACACTTCGTAAAAAAATAAATGTATTTATAAAAACCAACAGGAAACAGATGTTAAGCTTAGAATGTTGAGACAGGGTAAAGTACAGTCGTGCGTTAGCCCATGATGTCCTTCAAGTTCTCTTTGGGATCTTAGCTAAGAGTTTTATTAAGTGATGAAATCTAGTATTCTGTGTGCAATCTGTGGTGTGGGGAAATCTGTCAACATTGACTAAGTATGACTGTTCAGCGCAGAGCTGTAATTTAATCAAATCTACATGGTAAAGTACTTCAGTGGAGTTTTAGGCGTAGGATGGAGAAAAGGTAAAAATGGAACAGTTGTACCTTCAAGATCTGGTTAGAATGTGATTTTTATATCTCAATATTTACAAAGTTCAGGAGATTTATTTATCCAGGTTTCTGATGTAATAATGCAGAACTTACTCATGACTCTGTTTCCTTCTGACCTGCTCAATGCAAGTTTCTGGTTAAAAAGGGTAAATTTAGGAGCAGCAGTGATACTTAAACAGGGCGTCATCAGGTAATTCTGTCTTCTGTTTGGTCTGTGTTAATTTGTGTCTTCCCGGAGTTGCCAAGTTCATAGTTATGATCCTGAAGTGCTTGATGGGAGATCAGTTTATCAGAAGGGCCTTTGATTTAAATCGGTGCCTGAAAAGAGAGGAAAGTACTCAGCAGGACTTGAGCATATTTTGTGTAGCTTCAGACATAGAAAGGAAGCAAGGAGAGGACTTCACAGTAGAAAGACTTGCAACTTTCTCCGCTCTAGAAGGAGCTTTTGAGTGTCCAGAACATACCCGAGTGGCCGCGGCAGCTCGGCTGCGTTAGGGTTTCCAGCTACACACTGTGTGTGTTTTATATGTATTTCTGATCCCTCTGACAAGCAAGTTGCTTTCTGAAGAATGCGAATTCTTTGGTACTGAGAGACTGATGTGCATCTTTCTAAAACAAAATGATGCAGTGGAATAATCAGTAATGTTTTTGAGCTTTTACTGCAACAGGGACCTGCAGTGACAGTTGAAAAGTTCCATTAATTAATGACAGGCATTTTGTGTCCTGTTAGGACAGAACCAAGGGAAATGACTTTAAATGATGACAATTGTGTTCTTAATCCTGAAAGATATCAACGGTGATTGCAGAAGCCCCAGGATTTCTTTTTCTTAACTGAGGGTAACTAGAAGAAGAGGTTCTGACTAGAGTCTTGTTTAACTCTGGCTGCTGGGCGCTATCGGTTTAGTTCCTCTTAGGAGAAGCGTAGCTGAAAGTTCTCTCTTGGCCACATTCCCATGGAAGGAGATCAAATGGGAGACCGGCAGGATTCTCTGTGTTACCATACAACAAACACACAGTGGGTTTGTGGTTTTTTGAGGTCCTTTAGATAGAAAAACACTTTCTAGATTTTAGGATTTGGTTTTTGCTTTTCATACCTTGCAGCAATATTTTCTTTTTTTTTAAGGCAAAGGAGAGAGGAAGTCAAATGAAACCAATATTTTCACATAATGACAATATCCTCATTTGTGACTTCAAAAACCAAAACTGTGGTAGTTCCTCATTCTTTACTCTATATGGTATCTTTAACCCAGGTAGTTATACTTTTTTTTTTTTTATTAGTTCCTGCTGGCCTGCAATATGTGGCTAGTTTTGTACACAATTTAAAAGTAGCTACCATCATGGAAAGAATAATTTCCTATTTTAAGGTTAAAAAGCAACCCTTAAAAAGTAAGTATTGTTTAGTACAAATGCAAAGGGGATAGAAAAAAAATCTTAAATTTTTAAAAGTAATATTCTCTCTGTGTGTTTGGGATAGAAATCTGGCCTTTTTCCTATCAAATTATTCTCAGCCTCACAAAATCTGGAGTGAAATAACACTCCATTAGAATTTCTAATATAGTTAGTTACCTTCACATAGTGATCCCACACTGGAGAGGCTGTTATTCAGAAGATGCCAAGTTTGAGAGGAGTGAGAAAGCATTTGATTATTTTTTTTTTTCTATGTTGTAGGGTGAGTTCTTTTTAAGAACTTGGCAGATTCAGGAACATGTTAAGAAACTTGACTTTTTTGGTTTCTTATAAATCCATTTTTGCAGACTGAATGAAGTGCTTTGAACTAAGAAAGAGGCAGAATAAGAGGCTTGTGGTACATAGCTTAGGTTCCAGGCCTTTTGCCATTTCCCCTGTTTTAGGAACATATTTTATTAGAGATAAGCAAAAAAAATCACAGAATCATTTAGGTTAGAAAAGACCTTTAAGATCATGTAGTCCAACTAGTAACTACTAGGATGCTTCCTACAAAGCACGTTTACAGTCTTTTCTAAAGCTTAAAAGAGAAGGGAACTTTTCCTAATTTTGTTATTCTACAGAACATATTCTATGCTGTTTAATTTTGAAAATAGGTTCTAATTGAATGTCTACAATTAAGGGCATAGGCAAATGGTTTAATTTGTAATGGACACATAAAATCTCTATGGATGCGTGGTGGCCTTTTCTTTACTCTCTTATTCATGAAGCCAACTACCTCCAGCTTCCACTGAGAGCCCGGCTGACTGCACACAGCCTTTCTGGGCAGCCAGTTCTCCACCCTCCAATACCAGTATGGCTCTTACTGCAGTGTTGAGCTTACGTACTTGAGATAGAGAAGATATTCAACTGAACAATACAACCGCTTCTCTTAGACTTTTATGTATTAGGATCTTCAAAACTTTCAAGAGTGCTTTCAAGAATGACTTGAGTGAGTTGAGGTTTTGTACATGTGTTTGTCAGATGGAAGGTGTGTGTTGAGGGACTGTTAGTTCTTCTTACTCTAAAAATCAGTGCTTTTAAAAGGCAGGTACCTGAAAGTTAAAAGGCCGGGAGGGTGTTTACCCTTGTCTTTGAACAATCTAGGCCAACCATGTAGAAATAGTGGGAGGTGTCCCTGCCCATGGCAGGGGGGTTGGAACTAGATGATCTTTGAGGTCCCTTCCAACCCTGACTATTCTATTCTATTCTTAATTAGCTTTGAAAATACAGAGAAAATCTAGATTTGTGACTAATACTGCTGATTAACAATCTGGAAAGGATTTGTATATAGTTGCAACTTAACTAAATCCGACAGCAGTACCTGTTGTCAGAGTATTTGTGCTGTCAAACGCAAGGGGAGCGGTGATGTGAGTGAGCCTGACTGGAGCATGCAGAATGCACATGGCAGAGCAGGCAGCGTAGCTCTCCGTCCCCAGCCATGTCCTCTGTCCTCACTGCGTGAGGAGAAAGGGAGAACCTCAACTCAAGACCTGGCTGTGCATCGAATATGGTTCTTTGTCTAAGTTCACGTACTTTTTTGCAGAGTAAAGATTAACAGACGGTGTTGTACTGTACTGCACATAATCTAGGTGCTGTTTTGGAACAGATTTTTTAAATATTTAAATGTTCTTGCTAGACTGTATGTTCTTAATTGTGTAAATAACTAAAATGAAAGAAATGTGACCATCACATTCTATTCTCCATCTCGTGCTCCATCACCCAGCAAAACCTTAACCAGGGATTTGATTTGGCTGTAATTTAGGGGTTTGTTTGCATTTGGCTATTACCTTCACTTCATTTTCTGACCTTTTGTATTTGTACAAAATATATAACATCATCTGTCTCTTTTCAAGCTGTCACTCAACTTCTAGCTGCCCCCAATTAACTCCTATCCATTTTATAGCCAAACACTTTTAATTCCTGGAGTTTTATCTCTGAAATAACACTGGTAAAATATTTCAGACCAGTATTGGAGCAGGTTTGCAAATGGCCAGACACACCTTAATTAGCAAATAGCCAACTTTAAGGATACTCCAATTAGAGACATTCCCATATTGGTGTCTGAGAACTTTGTTGGCTGTAACAAGACAGCAGCTAACCCTTGTCATCTTCTGAAATTGAAAACAGCCACTGTCTGAAAGCACCAACTTACACAATAATTTGCCTCCAAAATTTTCTCTTAATTGGATAACCAGTACTATGTAGGGAATGTCATCCCTGTCTGAAAAGAAAAGCTTTCTTCTTCTTTTCTTTAAAAATAAAGTTGTTTCCAAATATTTTTCCCTACTGTTTCAAATGAAGATTGCAGAAGTATTACTATTAATACTTACCCCATATATTAATTTAAAGGTGTTTTCTGTGTGGCTTTTATAATGCTTTAAAGGTTTTTGGTTTTTTTTTTTTCTTTTTGAATAACTCAGGAAATGGCGAAGATTCTCAATCACCCCAGAGTATACGCTTTTCTGCACATACCGGTCCAGTCAGCCTCTGACAGTGTGCTCATGGACATGAAAAGAGAATACTGCGTGGCAGACTTCAAACAAGTCGTGGATTTCCTTAAAGAAAAGTAAGTCTACTCATATTTGAGAAAATAACGGTGTTGGCTTTTTGCAACGTCAAGAACATGTGGCTGAAAACACAATTACTTGCAACTTCATAATTAAGGTATGAAAAAGAATGAGCTTCTTTAAGCTTTCAAAGTCTTTGAGTCTTCTGGAAACCCCTTGATGTGGTTTGCCCCTTTGCTGCAGCTTTTATAAGCATCTTAAATCTCTGCGTGACATGCTTTTAATTTGTCGATATATTCCTAATCTTTTTCAAATAATACATTCTTAAATTATTTTTTATACTTAAACTGCTATATATAGACTGCTTGAAGTTGAAGTTATTGAAGTCGTCTTTAATGTGGCTTTTGAGTGCTGAATACTCTGTGTACTGGAGATGATCCAGCTCCGGCACATCTGAGTGGGTTGGTTTGTTGTTGTTTTTTATAAGAAGTATTTTATGTCCTATAGCTGATACATATTTACATCAACATAGTAATACTCGAATCTTGCTTATGGGCCTAATGATTTCTAGGATAATTCCAAAAATTATTTCTCTTAGCAACAGAGCTAATTGTGAGAAATGAAATTGTTTCGTGTTTACTTCATGCTGACCTGAAGATGAAATCTACATTCAACTGCAAAGCTTTTGTAACTACAAGTAATGTAATATCCAAGGAATTATTTTCATAGCTTCTAAAATTCAGTAGTGACATATTTTGATGGGCGTTTTTTCACCCATTGTCCTAACAATAGAGATCTGGAGAATTATTTCTGTCACTTTGTTTGGCTACTTTCTCTATCTACTTTTTGCTGTTGTTTGTGTGCTTGTTTTAATGAATTTAGGGCAGTGGAATTGTATCTTTGATTCTTAAATTGTATTAAAATACTTGTACATGAAAGAATCACATTTTTTTCATAATCAGTGAAAAATGCGGCAGTCTTGCTATGTAAAACACGTCATATAAGGGAATTAAATGTAAGAAAGAAAAGCAAACGGCAACACAGTAGAACCCATTTTGCAAGCTGTGTAGTTTATAGACATTCCTACGTGTCTGGGACAGCCGATGGAAATGGAGCTTCTTGTCTTCATATAACTTGACTGGGCATTAATTTTCCACCCTAAACAATACACAAGGATTTTTGGCACTTCATTTTCATGTGACTGTGGGTCAGTGTTAGCTTTTAATTCACAGATCTATTATATTCCCACGTATCTTAAGTGGAAACTGTCAGTTTGTGTCTTAGTTGACTTGAAGCTGATTCATTATTCTCTCCAGTAGTTTTAGCATTGGCAGCTATTACCATAACAGCAGCTGGATTTTCGATAACTTCGTATAGCTGGCACAAGTTGGGGCATATGGGAATTTATTAAATCATTCAGCTCTCGCACACAGAAAAGAGCGAATAACTTAATATCCAAATTTAAAACAGCTGGTCATTGAATATACAGTAATCTATGTCATACGTCTTTTTCCACAGGCTTTTTTGTAGTGAACTTAACAAGGGAGAAATAATTGGTTTGATCTCTTAATATTTAAATAATAATAAACTTTATTTATCCTGCTTATTAGGAACTACCAAATTATCTAGTTGTTCCTGTTAGAAAACAGTCGCAAAATATTAAGATGGAAAATTCCTTGTACCATATGGCGGCAGGACGAGGAAGCTATGGGAGACAGAGAAAATGTTTTGGATATCTGAACTATGTGCACATATGTAAAATTAATATTTTTTTTTTTCTTTTGCACTTCAGAGCATAGTGTCTTCACTTGTAGTCTCTCCTCTTATGGCAGCAGCCAGCTATTACATTCCTTTGTAAATATTCCCATGAAGATCTCAGCACAAACTTTGCCAGGACTTAACATTGCTGTAGACAACTCCAGATCCTAGAGCCAGAATAGCTAAAATTAAATATGTGTTTAATAGCTAGAAGGGATTATTTCCCTCTCCCGTGTATCAGAAAGGGAAAATGAAGCCAAAATAGACCCCTCTGTATCTCCTTTCTCTATTGCTAGGGCCATCTAGAAGCTTCCTACACAAAGTGCGCAGGGTTGTAATCAGTAGGTTCTAAATGGTGCCTTCATCTCTAGAACGTGACATCTGCTCTGATAGTATCTTTGTCTAAAGCTCCATGAAACCAATAATTTTATAGCCTGACCTGCTGCGGAAGTGAAGCCACACATCAAGGAATGATGGTTATCGGTTAAGTGCTTAGTAACTTGAGTTACTACTTGAGTAAAACATCTAAGCAAATAAAAATGAAGTACAGCAAGTGAAAAACGAAGGGAAAAAGGAAAAGAACCATGTCATCATTTTGGTTTTGGAACCCCAAAGATGTGTATATATATTTACTGGGGGTTTATTTGTAAACTATTAAGAGAGCAACAGCATAAAGGACGTGAGGATGAGCTGATGAATTTAGAAGGTGATCCTGTACAGCTCGTACGTACTCTGCAGGGACTAGTGCCCTTGTCTGTGGTCTTCAGGGACTAACGCACAAATCTGGAGGAACGATTTGCAGGACCGATTCCTGGATGAGATGCTCATGTCGATGTGTTTGCAACAAAATACAGGATCTTTAGAAATCACTGCTTAGTAAATTTGATCCAGAGACCAATTTAGTCTTATATCAGAAAGTCTTTTAGTTGTGGTATCAGTAAATCAGAATGTGAGTTGTTTTTCAAGTGATCTCAGCTTTCAGTATTCAGCATAAATTACCTTCCTGAAAGGTGATGTTTGTAGTTGCAAAAAGAGCAAGG
Organism: Coracias cyanogaster; assembly: GCA_033124195.1. Taxonomy (NCBI): domain Eukaryota; kingdom Metazoa; phylum Chordata; class Aves; order Coraciiformes; family Coraciidae; genus Coracias; species Coracias cyanogaster. The sequence goes on along the minus strand of JAVSBS010019654.1, from coordinate 91,644 downwards.
CTGCGTTAATTATCTCAAAGTTTTGAAACTTCATCCCCTGAAATTTACTTTTGCTGATAAAAGCAAACAATTGGAATATATTGTAGTTAAAGAAACCTGAGATCTGAATGTCATATTCTATAATTGCTTGAATAATCAGCAATGTGAATATATTTTTTAAAAAATCTTCAAGACGGGTCACGCGTTTTCCAAATTTCTTCTTTGCTGTTATTGACCATACTATACTCCTTTACCTCTCTGGTTTGTGAAGTGATTATGATGTTCATCAAAGTTTATATTAATCTTTCCCTCTTACAGCCGCTTGGTAAGATCAGAGAATTGTAAAACCAGAATCTAGATGAATAAACAAAGTAGGGAAGTTTAGAGCTAGACTGGAACACTGCACCGTTCTGGTTTGGGAGGTAGGCTAATGCTGAGGGAAAGCTGGGTTGGCCTTGTAGTTTGTTTTTGTTTGTGTTCTGAGATAAAAGTGTAATATTAATTGTAGGTGGCTGCTGCTTTTCACTTGAGATTGTCTCATCATTCATACTGGAGACATCGGAGCTTTCCAGGATATTCCAAAAGCCAGCAAACTCGGGCTGCCACGTGGGAGAGCCACATCTCCATCAGGCAGAAAGTTCTGTTCTTCTTTGTACTATTTCTCTTTTCTCCATTAAAACCACTCCCTACTGTAAGCCTGTCCCAGCCACCATTACTTTTGGCAGTAATCAAGTATCGGTTTTTCAGCGTATGTAGATCCACAATTCCATGCAGTTGGAAAAAGCAAAGACCAGAATTAAATGAGTGCAATGCAAACTAAATTGCAAGCTTGGAAGGAGATGAATCGCTTGGGTGTAAACTCAGATCTTAGTTTCCCAGCAATTACAGACAACTGGTGAATGTCTGAAGAAACTGGAGATACTGTCCAAAGGGAGAGAAGATGTTACATAGACCTTTGGGACAGCTGGCTTCAGGGAGGCTCCCTTCTTCTACAAACGGTCGCTTCAGCAGCTTCCTAGGCCACCTCTTAATTTCTTAATTCTGTTTTTAAGGATCTGGGGGCCTTCAGCAGAGACTGTCTCATATTTCTTTTGATCTACCCTGACTTTTGTCTCAGCCTGCATCATCTTGGATGTTTAGACAGGCTGCTTCAGGGTAAAATAGTGTGGCCAGGAATGAAGTGGACTCAGATAGTCTCCTCCCAGCCATGGTGTACATCCATGGTGCTCGTAGGTTTTACAGCAGTATTTGAGTATGGGAATGAAACATTCCAGAGCCCTCTTTCTCAGTATAATCTTGTCCAGTGTGTTTCCGTATGGCTGCTCTTGCCTTTCTGAGCAGTTTCACAAGCAGTAATTTGTTTCTCAGGTTCTAGTCTTCCGTTGTGACCTTGTTCATCTTCTGGCCATCATACCACGAAAGCTTACGTGGGCAATCAGCTGTTTATCCTGGTCTCTGTCTGTATTTCTGATGCAGATGGGTATCTTGCCATCCAGAAGTCTTCTGCTTGAAAATTTTCTCTGTTTTCTTATACCTAATTTTTGACTGAAATCATGGACAGAGAAGATGTGTCTTCCCTGTTCGCTTGTTTTTAAATACTATTATTTGGCTGATGAAGAAAATTTGGAACACTGTAAATAATTTGTAACTGTAAAACTGTTCTTCTGAAAGATGTCCATGTAGTAAAATCCTTAATATTAAGTCTGCATTGAAAGATAAACAGCTAAATGAGTCCTCATCAAATTTGCAGCTATTCCAAACTGCCTGCAGATTTGAAACCACCCCAGGCCTTGTGGCAGCGGTTACTGCCTTTATCACATTATCGTGCCGGTTATCAAAACTAGAATTTGAAAGCAATGAATAGAATAGATTTAAAATAACCATTTACAATTTTTATATACATTTTTGTACTCTCAAAATGCAGATAATTATGAAGTAGACTATAACAGGTCTTCACTTTTTTTACAGCATGAATGCGTTCCATTTTCTTTCTGAAAATACGCTTTTGTTTCTCAGAGAGAGAGAGAGAGACATCATTGAGCTCATTTTGCAGATGTGCTAATCGTGGCCCTAACAAACCGTGACAAGTCTTTCTGATACAGGCTTTTTTTAATGGGTTTTAGTACATCTGTTCTGTCAGTCTACTGCAAATGCAAATGTCATCTGTTTAAAATCCTTATGAAGTTTTCTGCTAAGAAATTGCTGAGTGTATTTGGTACTTATCTGTAATTTTATACCTCAGTCCCTAGACTCTACTCTGTCTTTTGTCTGCACTTGGAGTCTGAAGTAATCACTTTCCCAAATGTGTCTCTCTTTTTTGGCTTTTGAAATGAATTGAACTTTTGTAAAATGTATTGAATTAGCACCAATAAACTAAGACATGGGGTTTTTCCACCAGATAGACACAGCACTAAAGTAGATTCAAGTTTGTGTCTAGAATTCACCCAGGTGATCACTGGTGTAGTCTTTGATGGACTACAAGCTCCTTTTACCACAGGATTAGTTATCTTTAGGTGTTACGAATTTTAAATCTGTTTAAATTTGGTCATACGTAAAGCAGTTCCTCAATTATAAGTCTTCTTGCCTTGCGTTTAATTCACAAGATCATGTGAAGAGGAGGTCAGTCTTTCCGTTTTGGCTTGCACAGCACTTCTTTGCCCCTTTCTCTGCCGTTACTACTATACCCTTGTTTTCTAGCAAGGAGGTATATTGGGGAGATTTCCTGGAGGAGGAATGCAACAAAGGTCACTTACAAATATCTGCACCTTTTTAATCTCCTGTCTTCACTGTTGTACAGATTGTTGAATCAGGTTTCGGTTAGTTCATGAAGAGACCTTTTACTGCCACAGTTCGCATAATTAGATCTGTTGCCACTTTATAAATTACTAGTCACTGTTTTATAGCATAGTCTTTCATGCCAAATGCATCAAGGATATTAGAGTTTTCTGGGCTGTAGGCTCTTAGTTATTCTGTTGCTTGTACATCAGGATGGCGGCTGCCAGAAATACATGTTTTTTTCCACTTCTGACAGTCCCTTGCTTGTAAAGTGCGACTGTTAAGCTCTTTCTGTAACAGTGCTGTAGGAAAACATCATTTGCTGGAAGGTGAACTGAAACCTGCAGCTGAAGTGGGGGTAGTGTGGAAATCGCGTGAGACTTGTGGCTGTTGTTTGTAAAACTTTATTATAGGCACTTAAAAAATCTGTTAATAACAAGTTAGGTGTGGGTCATCTGTCTAGAACAACATCAATGTTTGTCAAGTTCACTTTCTTGTATCTGTGTGTAATTTAAAGAAATTATTAGTGTCTCTGGCTGTACGACTGAAGAACCCAGCCTCATCTATGTTAATCATGGCTTGAAGTCTTCTGAAAACACACAGGGTATAGCAAAAGTGTGAGTGACAGTGATCTCTAGAAGTTCAGGTTTTCTTTTTTTAGAATCTCAAAGAGCAACAAAAGCTATTTACCTTGAAATAGTGTGACTTTTTCCTACTGGGAACACTGTTTTCTGTCTTGCTATACAACCAGTTATTTACTCTAAAGAGGATACAAATGATGGCTTAATGGATTCTCTGAAGTTTTGACTTTTCGTAGAAGTAGTTACTTATGTTTTCATTTACTCATGTACCCACAAGAAGAGTTAGGATTAAAGCCTGTGTAGTATTTGTACAATAGATTCTGTGCTTAATAACTGTAATTAATATAAAAGACAAGATTTTTTTTTTTCCCCAAAGAAATACTTTAAAAAACCCACCCAAGTATTTGATGTTTTGCTGTTATTCTCATCCTTCCTTACCTTTTCCGTCTGATTATTTCTTCCAGCCAACTGAATTCAGGTTTAAATGAGACTGTAAAATGCACGGTCCTAGAACTGTTCCATAAGGGTTGTGACTGAGTCAACTTGGAGGACCGGTGGCACGTGTTGTAGTGTGGGTGTAACTCGTTATGGGTAGTACAGAATCACAGAATCGTTATGGTTGGAAAGGACCTCCAGGGTCATCAAGTCCAACCTCTGTCCCAGCATCTCTCTAACCACTACACCAGGTCCTCAAGCGCCACATCTGTTGGTTCCTTAAACACCTCCAGGGATGGTGACTCCACCACCTCCCTGTGCAGCCTGTTCCAGTGCCCAACCACCCTCTCAGTGAAGAATTTCTTCCTAATATCCAATCTAAACCTCCCCTGACGCATCTTGAGGCCATTACCCCTCGTCCTATCATCACTAATTTGAGAGAGGAGACCAGCACCAGCCTCGCTACAACCTCCTTTGAGGTACAACAATGAGAAATACAGAACTGGATTTAAAGAAACCCAGCCCTTTGGTATGTGTGTAAAATAATGCTCTGTGCCCACGAGGGTATATCCTTGACCGGTCACAGTGCTCATACCACAGAGGATCCTTTTTTGAGCAGGAGACTTAGAGTTTCACTGCATGACATGGTAACAGTACCCTTTGTACTAAGTGTTTGTTTTCTGCATATGCATGTCCTGCAGCTGCAGCATGTTCCCCAAATTCGCAGTAGAAGTCTGGCTGCAATCCCCATTTTCCTGCGGCTTACTCTGTTGCTGGCACATCTGTCAGAGCGGTGTTGATGTGCTGCTCACACGTGCCCTGAGGACGTACACATGCAAATCCTGAAGTCCAGAGTGAGTCACGCGACGTCACGGTAACATAAAGTAATTCTGACGTTGCAGACTGCTTTGAAGGTTAGGTGGCTCTAAATGTAACTTCCAACCTGTCTGGTTTTGGGGGAAGTACTGTTCAGGAAAACAGGATTTCAGAATTTATGTGTGCTCCGTAATTGCTGATAAGAAACTTCTGGAGCCATTCAGAAGTCCTTTCTAAGCGAGATGTGCGTGGTGCTACTGTTTTACAAAATTTTCTGCTAAATAATACATATTTTTCTGGAGATAGAGAATCATTATGGGAGGTGATTTTTCCCCCCCCCCCCCCATCTATCTGCTACTGTTCCAGTCCCATAAATATGGGTAGAAGCTGGAGGGAACTAAAGTTCCTAGGATGAGCACAGCTTGCTGAGTGCAGGCTCAGTGGGCACCCAGAACATTCACGCGTCAGATGCTTTGAGGTCACAACACTGACGTTCTGCTTTGGCCAAAGTTTGGAGGAGGAATTTTTGGAATGGTTGCTGGAGAGAGAAGATGCACCCCCTTATGAAATGTAAAAATGATTTAGCTGCCTTATTATTCGTATCATAGAAGCACGCTTACTTTTTTAATTAGATATAACTAATCAATTGTTGGGAGTGGCACTACCTGTATGTAGTTCTAGCAGGACTTTCCTTTTTCTGCGCAGTCTTATCTGCAGTTTTCTTCTGCAAAATCCTAATGGGAGCGTTGTTAGTCAATAGAGTAGAAATTGGTAATGTGTATCCAATTCCCACTTTCATAAGTGTAGCAAGATGGTATCTTTTTTTCTTTTCCTTTCTCCCCCTAAGGGCATGTGAAATGTGGGGTTTTGGAAGTAATTATATAAAACCTGTAGTAAGGTTAAAAACGAAGGAACAGTAAGTGTCATGCAGTATTAGAAATGTCTTTTTAAAACATCTAATATTTATGATTTTTAAAAGCTTGGGTTTACTTACTGGGATACTGCATTACTATAGTATTTTAAAACAAAATTCACTCTTTTTTTTCAATATCAATATCGTCATTCTGTTTCAACGTCTGAATTTGAAACTTAAGAATTGGGGGAGTCAAATTTCTTTTAAAAACAGTAATAACTTTAATTTATGTTTATTTACTTTATAACAGATTGATTTGACATGTAATTATCGCTTGTAATTGGCTCCTGAGTTTTTAAGCTTATCCAAACATATGTTAAGATACTTAAGTATTTATTGTGTTAGCTTATTAGTACACATACAAATCCAAGAGGCATCATGTGTACACCTTCTAGTGCTCAGAGGTGAAAGTTCTGATGATGGTAATAAATTTTCAGATCTATAAATTTTAAAAAATTAAGTATTTATTCATTTACATGTGCACATTTTTCTGATATTCAGCATAGAACTAGGCAATAAATGAATTTTGTAATCCATATTATTTTGATCACAGAACAATACGGCACAAGAGTTTTTGATGAAGGTGGTAGCTGGCCAGCTGATAAGCTCTGGTGGAAAACACATTTGTGTCAAGCTTTCAGGGGAAATATATTGGAAAGAATGATGGAAGAAATTAAAAATGCAGCACTTGTATAGCTGATCAGTACCTTTAATGGTTATTTTCTTTAACCCTGAGATGCTTAAATGAAGAAAACTAATAAGTGGAAATAAGTGTAAGTTGTTAAACCTCTTTAAAAGTGTAGCTATACAATTAAAACACCATTGCATTAAAAAGACACGATAATTCTGCTACACAGGAGTTTTCTGGATGCATTCGTTTGGGGACTATGACACATACTACTTCATGGAAGCTCAGTTTTGTGTTTGTGTGCATCTTATATTGGTCTGGATATACTCATGAATTGATTATTCACCTCTTTATAATGAGAATTCAATTTGTCACTGTAAGCTTCCTATTTATTACATGGCAAAGTAAATGCAAACCAAACATTTTAAAAGGTTTGTGCATAAGAGCAGTGGCTGTAGCAGGTGAAAGTTTAGTTTCCACAACTGAGCCACCTATCTCTTGCACTTGGAATTTGTTTGTCTTTTTTTATTTTGCTTCTCATCATGATGTAGAACTCTCATTTTAGTAGGAGAAATTGCCGCAATACAGCTGTTAGATCACTTTCTAACAAGAAAATGATATTGCAAATACAGTTGTATGTAAAGGCACAAGTAGAAATGTAAATTCTTCTCAATCCATGTACCAGAAAATTGCAATTCAAATGCAAGCTGGAAAATAAATTATTGTGTTCAAACACCTTATACATAGGAGAATAAAAAGCCAGAGTGTCTCCGTTTCCTTTTAAATCTGGAGAAAATATTTATTGGCAAAACCCAGAGGTCATAGAAATTACTTGTCTTCTGGCTTGCTGTGTCAGATGCCTCCCTGCTTGGCCTTCGAATGAGCCATGACCCTTAGCAGGAGAGATGACTTCTGAGATCAGAACTTGATTCCATTCAGACTCATAGTCAACTCTGGAGGACATTACTAATCCCAGAAGATTTGGATCAGTATTCTACAAAAAGCTCCATATTAAAAACAAATACTGATCTCTCTGAACTATCTATCTCCATTGAAGGATTCTTGTTGAGTCAAATTTCAGTGTAAGCCTTCAGCTTATTTGCAGGAGCAGTAAAC
>JAVSBS010019654.1:72602-84277 GCA_033124195.1 Coracias cyanogaster | reverse complement strand
CCCTGCCATGGCAGGGACACCTCCCACTAGACCAGGTTGCTCAAGGCCCCATCCAGCCTGGCCTTGAACACCTCCAGAGATGGAGCATCTACAACCTCCCTGGGGCAACCTGTTCTCCACAGTAGTGAGACGGCTGCTCCTACACTGGTAACAAGTTTTTGGGAGTACTTGACTCACATACTCAATCCTAAAAATTGCCAAGGCAGCCAGCTGCACTCTCAGCTGTGGCCAGCAAACCGTTTTTCCAGTGTATCCTCTTGGACCACCCACACCTCTGTTAGACCGTGTACTAGAAACACTGGTCATAACACTGAGCACTTGAAGAACCAACCTTCTGCTTCATTTCACCTACATCTGTCACTTACTATGTACCCACACACTTCAGAATGGAGGAAAATAACACACATGTTTTGCTTAGTTGTGTTAATTCCAGCTTGAAATTGTGTGATTGTTGACATTGATTGGAAAATCCTAACAGCTAGGAAAAAATGGAGCAGTAGAGATTCCTCTTTTTTATACTTTAAAATATTTATTGTTTCAAAACCAGGGCAAACAAATACAGTTTCTGTTAAATCTTTTAATCTTTGCTTCCCTCCTGTTCCCTTACCTATGTGACATCTTCCTTTAACTAATTCTTGTAGCAGTTGGCGCTAACCACCGTGTCATATGATGTATTTTACAGTCATCCAAGAGTGATGGCTTGGGAGTTTTGCCACCACATTGTATCAGCTATACTGGGGTCTGCACGTGAATTCGAGTCTGAAGCTTCCTTTCACAGTAGCTTATGATGATCTTATGTGATAATTAGAATAGATGTGAGAATAGGTGAGAAGACACAGCAAAGGAAAATCGGCATTTAAATGCAGCAAAGTGAAAAATGCAGCGGGATTTTGGGGGGTTGGGGGTTTTTTTGGTGGCTGCATTTAGTAAGTACAAATATATATGCCTTAATTTTGTGTGTGTATAAAATGAACATTGTGGGTGCAGCAGGGCATTGTAAGTTAAATGTTGTGGCAGAGAAGTTTTCTTTAACCTATATAGTTACCACCAGAAAGAAAAAAAAGTTTAAAATCGTTTGTAAATGAAACCCTGTGGAGTAAAGAACTAATCTCAATTTCAGGCCTGATTTTATGAATTTTATCAGCATTATACTTGTGTGAATGCAATGTTATGGATTCACTTAATTTTAGTTAAATATCTAAACATTTGACTGTGGTCACAAATGATGAATTTAAACACAGCAGTAATATTAACCGTGCCTCACCTTCTTCTAAGCATAGAAGAAGGGGAGCATGGTTTGGAAATCTGATCTTCAATGCAGAAGCTCTTATAATGAAATTTTAAAAACTGGCTTGAAATGTTAAAGTATATTTAAATGACCAAAATAGATACTACCTAAATGATTTTCTTTATCTTTCAAAGAGGAGACTACTCTAGCCCTGATTTGCAGAACACTATTTCAGCATTGACCTCATGTAAGTGAAGGCAGATGTCTTTGTGAGTCATTCTGCTGAGTCATTTTAAACAAAGTTTAAAATATTTGGCTTTTAAATTGCTTTTCTATACCTGCACAACTGGGTGTATGTGCCTGGGAGACTGTTAAAAGTCAAGGTTTCTTTCTCTCTCACAGCAGAAGGTATTTGAACCTTGTGTTCTCCCATGGGTGTATGCCTGTGATCCCTGGAGGGTTAATATTAATTAGAAATTAACAGGTAGCAAATGTGCTTCCCCTGAAGGATCAGTTTTAGCCTAGTTTAAGATGAAAGAAAATTAGAAGCTGTGTTACTGCTGCTTGTTTGGGTTATTTCCTTACCTCCTCATGGTGGCAAATGATCGTCAAATACTTGTTCAACTCCTGACAAAACTATTATGAGATTTGTTGGCGCTTTTGGAATGTTGACTACTTCAATGCATTTTATTGAAATTTAACTACTTCCATATCTTTTATAGGTGACTTTGTATTAGCACCTCTCAGCACATATACCTCAATAGCTTAAATTGTTTCAATTTTCTATATTTTTGTCTGCCCTAATAAGCAGGACAGTTACGAGCTGGTTTAGAAAGAGGATTGTTCCTCTATTCAGTACTTCTGATTCAGCCCATCTGCTCTAAAAATGGTAGCAGGTCATATTGACCAGCTACCTACCAGTGTCCCATCAACTTTACTCCCCCTCAGGGGGAGGACATGTCGCATTCTTCCTCTGTTCCAGCATGAGGTCCTTCACAAACTTCTCAAGCTTGAGTACTCACCATGGGCTGCAGTTCTTTATTAACTACTCCATCATGGGACCTATATACATGGTGTAGTTCTTCAGGAACAGGCTGCTCCAGCATGGCTCCCCTGTGGGGTCACAAGTTGTGCCAGCAAACCTGCTCCAGCATGGACTCTGCAGGTCCTGCAAGGAGGGAACCTGCTCCAGCACAGGCTCTCCACAGGGTCACAGCTTCCTTTGCTCATCCAACTGCTCCAATGTGGGGTCTTCCATGGGCTGCAGGTGGATATCTGCTCTGCCATGGACCACCATGGACTGCAGGAGGACAAGCTGCCTCACCATGGTCTTCACCATGGGCTGCATGGGAATCTGCTCTGGCTCCTAGTGCACCTCCTCCCCCTCCTTCACTGACCTTGGTGTTGGTAGAGTTGTTTCTCTCACATATTCTCACCCTGCTCTTTGGCTGCACTTTGTTGACAGATTTTTTTCCCATTCTTCAATACATTCTCACAGAGGTGGTACCGCAGCTGCTGGTGGGTTCGGCCTTGGCCAGGGGCGGGTCTGACTTGGAGCGGGCTGGCCTTGGCTCTGTCAGACAAAGGGGAAGCTTCTAGTGGCTTCTTAGAGGAGCCACCCCTGTAGCTCCCCCTGCTACCACAGCCTTGCCATGCAAACTCAACACACCTTTCTGCAAAACCAAAAAAAGTCCTTATTGCCATTTATCCCAACCTCCTTTGGACTGTGGTGAACAGAACAGTTAGCGCTTTGCCAGAGTATTTCAGAGTGCTGTACGAGGGGAGTGTCTCAGTTGTCTCGGTTTTGTCTTCAAAAACATTAACATTTGATACAAGGTCGGACACGACTGTGTTAGCATTTACCTTCTTGATTGGTTTATGTCTTAAATATTCTATGGAGTTATGTGGTAATAATTCAGAACATGACTTTTTGCTGTTGGCTACGTAAGATTACTTAGTCATACTTTCTACAAAATGCAAAATTATTTGAGGTGTCTTGAGAGCTTTCATCATTACGAGACTAGCAGAAGCTGAAGTCTATCTTTTAACATATGTTTTCACAAAATACAGCTTTTACTTGACAGTATTAAAGTGAAGTACAGTAATTATCACATCAAGTGAGATAATCTTTCTGTGTTTTCATTAATAATGCAAATAAATATTTTCTTCCCAAGGAGAATGTTCAGCTAATTCTTTAGAACAAAAATTTGTTTTGTTGATGGAACTAAATGTGCGTTCGAACTGTGATTATGTTTATGCAACAACAGTGGCTGGAGACTTTTTATTCTTTTTTGTAATGTGGCATCTGTAGCGCACATGCTGCAAGGCTCCTGTCCCTTGCATAGGATTTGCACAGAAATTAATTGTTCTTCTAGTTAAATTAGAGCATCCTGCTTTCACTTGTTAACTCCATCACAAAACCTTGTTTCATGTTCACTTTAAACCCTCTTCTAATACTTTTGGTGAATTCTTATTATTAGGTTACCTGGTTTTTTTTTTAAAGTTCTAGCCTGAGGTTTGTCTTCTGACATGCTGGGATTTTTTTCCTCAAGAGTGTAATTTCTGACCTAGTATAGATTTGACTTTTCCTATTTGCCTCTAAGTGCTTTTTTTTTTTTTCATTTTCTGGTGGACATTGCTTTATAAATAAATAACCTGCCTTTGCTGCCTGAGAGAAAAACACATTGCGTCTAAATATCCTATCTTTCTGATAATTGAGCCCTAAGCCAGAAACTCGCAGTGGCATTGTCAGAATCTTTACTTCCTAAATTCAGTGTGGTTTTTTTGTTTGTCACAGAAATCCTTCTCAGCTACTCCAGTAGTACCTACGTTGGCTCCACAGAAAGCCAAACGTGAGGGCTTCGGTAAGGCGCAACCCCAAGGTTAAATGTGTTCTCCTCCTTCTCCAAGAGTGCGTGTTCTCCTTCTGCAGCTTTCTACCAGTTCCTGAGACTTGAAGCAGACCCAAAGAAATGTTTTTCCAGTGGGAAATGGTATCTTTGCAAGTTTGATAGATACTCATAGCTCACGGCTAAACTGTGATCCCATTGTTGGATACTACAGGCTGCCATAGGTAAGGCAAAATTACCTTTTTCACCAAAACAAGTTTGTTCTGGAATTATTATTAGCCGTGGTTCTGGTGCGTAGGATTTTAAAATCTAGCACCTTTTGATCCACCTATCCACAAGTACCAATGAGTTTTAGGACTTTCAGTATTTTTGGGACATTCACTGCCATCCTTGTCTGTGATGACAGCTTGCTCTTTAGCTGGAAGGAAAAGGGGGTTTGTGCTCTAATGGTTGATTCTCCTTTAGTTGTTGTTTTCCATAAAGGAAACATAGCTCATGTAGCATTTCTGAAGTCCTTTTCCAAGGTGATTTCCCACTTATTTTAGGAAAGCCAGTGTACCTGGCTTTTTTCCTTACAGCTCTACAGACGCTTATTTTTTATCCTGCTTGTATTTCACCTTCTGTGCCTTGCAGGAGAACCCTAAAGAGCAATCCCTGAACTCCTTGTGTCCAGTGATGAAGAGTTCAGAGAGGTTAGCAGCCTCCTCGGAGTCTTAGAGGAAGGGAATATTACAAAGTCAGGAATAGGGATCACCTGCTTCTTCAACAACTCCTTCAGTTAGACCTTACCCAACTATGCTCTGCAGCCTATCTCTGTTTTTTATACACAAAGTGAACACTTGAAGCTTCACTTGCATCTTTGCTCAGTGCTACCCTATTGAGAAAGCTGCATTTGCTATGGCTCTCCTTCAGTCTTGGCTTATTGAGAAACTCAATGTGCCTTTCTTCAGACTTTCCCTCTTCTTGTATTATCTTCATTGACTACAGGCAGTCCAGTTGAAGAGGAGACATTATTTACTTAGCCGTAACTGTTTTTACTTTGAGATATGCTGTCTACAGATTTAACCCTTCAATTTAGCTCTGTTTTCAGAGTTAAGTCTGACCTGTGGATTCTGTCTTTAAGGGGAACCGAAGCCCCCCTGTTCCTACATGAACTGGCTGAAAGAGACGGGCCTGAAGAATGTTCCTTTGGATACTGCCGCCATAATAAATATCGTAGTTGAGAGTGCTTGCATGTACCACTGTGTGATTGTGTAGATACAGCACGTCAGAGAAGATGAGTTATAGGTAGATAACTGGTCTTTGTCTTCACCCTTGAACGTGACTGCTTTGTTATTTGTTAACGGCGATCCAAATGCAGAAGAGAGTGGATCAATTTTGTTCTCAATACTCAGGTTTCCCCTAAAGGTGAAGTACTAACATTGGAGCCTATTTTAAGGCTGAAAACTGGGGTAACTTCTACAAGAAAACACAAGTGTCCTAGAAATTGAGAGCTATAGAATGAAATAAAAATTTTCAAATGGTGTTCTTCTCTGCAAAGGTAAAACCCTATAAAAATCTTTAGTGAGGTGCTTAACCACTCTTGTTTTCTCCTCAACTTAGCTGGAAACCCAACCTACTGAAATCTCTGGAATTTCCATCCTGCCACTGAAACTAGGGGAAGGGAGGTGTTGTGAATTACAAAGGCTTACGATAGATCATGGAGGATGAAACATTTTCCACTAATGGACTTAAAAGTTACTTCAATAATTAATTTCTAAAGATATGCAGATGTCTTCTACCTACTTAAAAATGCCTATACCTCACACCCACATGAAATAAGCATTTTTTGAAGGCTCATACATAGATGACAGCTTTGCATTAATTGCCCAATATTTTCTACATAATAAATGAGCTTAAATTCTCTGAGATACAGCTTTTTTCATCCTCAGTTCTCATAATTTGCCACATCCTTTGTATCTCATCTTCTGTTTTTGTAAAAGTTGAGAAGCCAGTGTCCATGTTAGGCCCACCAAGTTATACCCAGGCACCTGATTTCAGCTTGGGAATTGACTGTTTGCACCAATGTTGTGAACAGTCCGTCCTTCTGCCTCAAAATTCATCTCTCATGTTATTATTGCGGAGCCAGAAGGGTCCCGTCGTGCCTGGCAGGCATTTGACAGGCTTTCCTCATGCCCAGGGGCCATCACGGGACGTTGTGTGATTTGATGAAATTGAGTTCAGTGTCCAAATGCAAACACTCCTGTTCCCACTGAATTGATTTTATTCCATTTTTATATTCTACTCTTTCTGTATCATCGTAGGCATATTTTAATAAAATTGTTCAAGGAGACTTTAATGAGGAGAGTTTATGGTAACTATTAATTTCAAACTTGTCTTCAACTGGCGAAGTTAATTGTATCGAACTGCCTCATTCCGTTCCTTTGAAACATTTTTCAGGTCTTTCAGTAATGATGTAGTCTAATTCTGCAGCTTAAGCCTGCTCCAGTAGTAACAAGTGAGAAGCTTGTCAGCACTTGTTTTGGGGAGGTTTTTTCCTCCTGCAAATTGTAATATGATTCTCAGATTAGAATGGTGGGAACCACGAAAGTGGCATTTGTTTCATCACTGTCAATCTGGCTATCAAGGTATACTGTTTTTATAACTGTCTCTTAAGGTTTTCTATTTTTTCCATTATCAGAACTATTGCATTTGATGTTCTTGTCTAAGGACATCACTGATATCCTTTTAGAATCATATTTTTAAATGATTTCAATTTTGTTCCATCTCTTGTGTAAAATTTCATGCATATTTCTTTTTCAACTTTTATTAACTCTTTGCGAAGTTCCTAGCGTTTATCCTTTTCCTTAACGTAAAAGACTGGCACCGGTTCTTGAGTCGTGCTCCATGCTCATTTTCATTTCCTTTTCTGTAGTAACCATCCTGCCTGGTCTTCTAACTGGGAGCCTCAGAGCCTCTGGGTTCTATGACTTCACGTGCCAGGTCCTGTATTATCATTTCAAGATACCAGAAAATGTGTTTCCCTTAATCTTCAGATATTACTTCTGTGCTTTGAATCAAGTTGGTAAACCCAATTAGTAGTGATCCTCTCTGTTACCTAATTACATATATTAATATATGAGAAAGTGTGTTATTCATCTCAGTTACATCTTTATTCATTTTCCACTGCTATTAAATTTACCTGAAATCTTGTTCCCTAAATACAATTTTCATGCATCAGCTATTTCAGTTTTAATGGTGTAGTAATGCCAGCGAGCTTTGTTACCATAATTGGAATTCTGGCATATGGTTGAATTCTTCATAAAACATGTTTTTAATTTTAACTTTAATATTTCTTCAGTGATAACAGTATATTGTTCATTTTGTGCTAATTCTCTTTTAACCTTTGGTTGTAGATTTGTTCACTGATAGGTCAAAGCAGATAACTTCTCGCAATGTCAAATTTCCTTAATAATTATTTCTCCGCAGTACGAGTTTGCTAACTTCTAAAGATCCATTTTCCGCCTATTTCTTTAAAATGCCGTAACACATTTACCCTGTGTCTGCTCCACTGCGTAATGGAGGACATCTGACACATACAAGCCCAAAATATTTCAGGTGCCCATCTTCCAATCTTCTCTTTGAGTAGCTGGGGAGGTTTGATTTGTCTTTTCCAAACTTCTAGATGTTATTTGGACTTCATTAATAGCTGTGGGTTTTGTAGGCTAAAAGATAGTAAGCTGATATCTCTCCTCATATCTATGTGTACTGTTCCTCTTAATCTTGTGTGAAATGTTTTGGATTGTCCCATTTAGCGAATCTACCTTTAGGCAGCAAAGCCCCTGCTCAAATGACTTGGAGAGTTGGGGCTGTGTACGGCCTGTCGAAGTCAGTCCTTAAGAAAAGGGACCTCAACTTGCCGGTGTTTAACAGTCCTTAATTTAATTTAAAGTTGTTGAACGTGACAGAATCTACTGTTGTCCTGATGAGATGTTGTGAAAACCACACTAACTGTAACTTTTAAGGCATCTGCAACGTAGTGACACGTTAAAAGTGAAATAGTTCACTGAACCGGACAGAGAGGAGTGAGTAAAAGCATCCCTGAGGCAAGAGCATCCATTGAATTTGTATTGGTTTGTCAATGATAAAGTAAGTCTGCATTTAAAATACCATGTTTTCTCTTCCTGATTGTGCTTACAATGTCCTGTATGCACATTCCTGTCTGTACGTTTGCATCTGAACATCCTTCTTCAAAACTCTTCAAGAAATGCATCTATTAATTACTTTCATTGACTCCAAAGTACTGAACTGATTTGGCCTTTTACAAAGAAATATTCTTAAATTACTGACAATTCTAGACAAAGGAAACTGTTTCCAAAGAATTAAGAACAGAAATGGTTGTGAGAACCTGGTTAGTTGAGGCCATCTTTCTAGAAGGTGAACTGGAATATTTTAGAGCTGTTTTCCTGGGGATTTTGATTTTTCTGCCCAGCGTTCTCAACTGCATAGCAGAGTATCCTGTTCCTCTCTTTGGAAGTAAAGCCACAATATTTTGCTCTGAATTATGTTTTGTTAACGTATACATAAATGAATACTTTATTGTTATGGGCCAATCCTGTGTATTTAAGGAAATCTTTTACATTCTGAACTCACTTGCTGCTTGGGTGTATCTGAGACAAAACAGCTCATTCTCACAGTCATTCTCCTGCCTTCCAATTAGCTGAGTGAACTGTGCTTGCTCATAAAGATTGATATTGTTTCTGCTGTGATTTCTTTAAATTCAGGTTGTTATCAGAACATGAATGAGATGAGACAGAGTGATCTACAAGCAGGATTTGTTGTGTCTTATCACTCCAGTGATGCCCATTAACTTAACACTCATGCCCAGCTCTTTCTGTATATTGTTCCAAATATTTTTTTTTTAACATGGATATTTCTTTATACACACTTACTTTTGAAAATTTGCTTCATATTTTTTTTGATTCTTGCAAGGTGAATTCTCTGTTTCCCAGTGATCCAGGTTGATCCAAGCATTGTGTTGATTTGGAATGTAATTTACATTCTCTTAGCACACGTTCATTAGTAAAGCACATTGGATTTCTTTGATGTTAAGCTCATGGGTTTTGACGTGAGGAAGTAGTGTTGCTCGTGAGTCTGAAATGTTACCTCTGACAATGTAATTCTGAAGCTGCATAGGATTGTCTTTCGGCCACACCACGATGCTTGTGTCACACTTTGTTCTGAGGTTTTACGACCACATTGTCACTGTTACAGCGTAGCACGAAGGAAACCAGAAAAACTTTGAAGTTACGTGACAGGAGCTTTGAATCTTTATGGGGTGGGGAAGGTGTATATGTGGAATTTTGAGCCAAATACTGCACTTACTTTTAGAACTGATAAATTTATTATTATTATTCAAATTTTGGTTTTGTGCTGTTCACAGGAGCCGTAGGTCCCTGTACAACCTTTTTCCATGTGGTCATGTGCAAATATTTATCCTTAAGGAAAAAAACATTTTAGAGCAGCAATAGTAAAAGTTTTTGAGCTACCAGATCTTCCTTTTATAAAGCTATAAATCTCAAGCTGATCTGAAAACACTGTCCAGTCCCCTACCTCCTTTCTGCAGCTGTTAGTCCTGAAGACTGCGGCGCAGTCTGCAGTTATGAACATCTCTGAATAAGGATGCACAATCACATGTATCATAACATCACTATGCAAAATGCTGTTCTGTTTGATATTTTTCTATTCTGTTCTTCATTTCAAAATCCATCCTCTTAAACTTTGTACATTAGTCTTTTTCAGATATTTAAAGCCGATTGTTTTCAGAGGTAGTCATGTCCTATACTTGTAAGCAGAAAGCATCTCTGAAAGTTAGACCTCATGAGGGACACTGTCTCGGAAAAGGTCACATATAGGAATGTAGAGCAACGTACAGCAACAACTGCTTGGTGTAGAACCTTCTAGTTACAATAAGAGCGCATGAATTGTTTTAAATATCTCTGGCTAGCATTCAGGAACACTGCTCACAGCTGCTAAAACCTTGCCCCAGCCAACCTGCCGGCCTCTCTTGTCTCTCGTGGATCTGTGGTTCTGATAATTATAGCAACAAGTTTTTCTAAGTACTGTGTCGATAAGGACGTAGCGTGTAAACGGCTGTGTTTTGGATGATCAGCTGGTATGGTGTAAGCTTTATTCATTCGGTACTTTGTAAATAAGGTGGAGATTATCTTGAATTCAGTGCTCATGATGGATGTGTTGTTAACTGCTGTTTCCTTCACAACCTCGATCCTTCCCAAGTAGATGTTTGCAACTGGAAAACTTTTCATGTGATGATTTCTCACAAAGGAATAGGACCCAAAAAAACCCCAGCTGAATTGTTTTTATAGCTTGTGATGTGAGATAATTATGTCTCCTTTAAATCTGTCAGCTGTTTAGGGGCAACTCTCTTGAGCTGAGCATATTTTCTTCAAAATCTGCTTTACTTTAATGTCTGTCCTGCCAGGAGCCTTTCTCCGCTGTCTCTGCTGCAGAAATTCTTAATATAAATGATCGTGAACCAAAACCTTGGAATAAAACATCTGGCCCAATGGCAATTTTTGTTCTTCATTTCCTTGATCCATTCTTGGTTCTGCTTCAGATAGAGACCTTAAATCTCTTAAAGTCTTCAAACTTGCCATACTACTACTCCTTGGACAACTTCTGTTCCCTCCTACCCCACATTGCTGACTTTGGCCTGTCTTTGAAACATGCTCAGCCTTCTTTGGGTTGCCAGTTCTAGCTTATTTATTTTCTAAAACTTCACCTAGCCAGTGTGTTTCTGCAAAAAGTTATTCACTTCCATGAGATTCATGCCTTAAGGGGAAATAATTTAATAAGGTGAGGGCTACTGCTCCCCAACTATTTAATATCCAGCTGCACAGTCCTGTCAGCTGCTTTGAACTTTTTCTGACAGCCTCTCTGCTCAACTTTGTTTTTCAGGTGACATATTCATTGATTGGACTCTTTTAATGCCAGTTATGTTTTACTGAATTTCTATTCAGTCATAGCTCAGAAAGAGACATAGGCTGATACCGATTTGAAGGAGATGTAGATACGCTGGTAATCCCAGGCTTCTCATATGAAGAAGGTAGAATGAGACTCAGTGTAGTGTTTGTATCTCTGCGGAGGAGAGGGTTTGTTCTCTGCATCTTTTCATTGGCAGTTTCTGTTCTCCCATAGCAAGGGAAGCCAGGAGTATGAGTCCTCTTTTCCTGAATTTTAACACTGATCGCAAGGGATTTTTATCAGTTTGTTGTCCCTGTTGCAGCGTGCTCTCAAAATAAATTTCAGAACATGGCTGTCTTAAAGGTAGTGTGTTTTAATAATTTTGGGGTGTAACGATTCTCTGGGTGTGGAATGTTTACCAATGCTGTACTTGCGTTTTCCTACAAACAAACAACTGTAGCTGGCATTTCTCGAGTCCCTTCTTTACTGATGACCTGGATGAGGGGGTTGAGTTCTCCCTCAGTAAACTTGCAGATGACATGGAATTAAGCGGGAATATTGATCTGCTTGAGGGTAGCAAGGCTCTGCAGCGGGATCTGGAGAGGCTGCAGCGATGGGCTGAGGTCAATTGTATG
>JAVSBS010019654.1:35856-58198 GCA_033124195.1 Coracias cyanogaster | reverse complement strand
GGAGACTCCACAACCTCTCTGGGCAGCCTGGGCCAGGCTCTGACACCCTCACACCAAACAAGTTTCTCCTCCTGTTCAGCTGGAGCCTCCTGGGTTCCAGTTGGTGCCCGTTGCCCCTTGTCCACTGACAAGAGTCTGGCCCCATCCTCTTGCCTCGCACCTTTAAGATATTGGTAAGTACTGAGAAGATCCCCTCTCAATCTTCTGACAGAATTCAAAGATAACAGCAAATTTGGAGATTGTTAAGTATGTATACACAACCCATACTTATTTGCCAATAAAATTAATTTATTTAATCATTTATTTCCTGTTTCTACAAACTGTCCATCTTTTACCAAATAGAACTGCACCAAGGAGGTGAGCATCTGAGGGCCTTAAAAGCATAAAAACTTCCTTAGCCCATGAATTTACCTGTAATCTAAAGTCTGATTGTAGAGCTCGAAGATTTGTGACACATCCTGTACTAAATAACATCACCAGGTTACAACTTAAAGGTGTTTAAGGGCATGTAGTAATAGGATGAGAGGTAATGGGTTCAAACTGGAAGAAGGGAGATTTAGATTAGAAATTAGGAAGTTCTTCCCTCTGAGGTTGGTGAGATACTGCAACAGGTTGCCCAGGGAAGCTGTGGATGCTTCATCCCTGGATATGTTCAAGACCAAGTTGGATGGGGCTTTGAGCAACCTTATCTAGTAGATGATGTCCCTGCCCATGGCAGGGGGGTTGGAACAGGATGAGCTTTGAGGTCCCTTCCAACCCAAACCATTTTATGATTCTATGATTATTTTATTGCACTTGCATACAGAGAGAAATAGCACTTACTTATTATTATTAACTCTGCAGTGAGTCCGTTGGGAGGATCTCTTTCTATGAGAAGAATTTTGGCTGTATTATTTAATTACAGATGCTGAAGCAGTGAGCAAGCTATTTGACAATTGACACTTCTCCAGCTCTGGTTCAAGACGGCTTCAGTGTTTCTGCCCAAGTATCACAGCTGCAATGATGTATTTGCCTTGTCAGCTCCTTTTGAGTTAGCTCCTTTTAGGGACCTTATGACTTTTATGGACAGTCCGTGGCATATTAAGCACAGTAGCATTTAGCACTTTCAAATTTTTATTGGGTGGTTTTGATGGAAGTTGTAAATATAATTGCCTTTTTGGAGAAAACCATCATTTGAGTTTATCTTAATAGAAAAAAAAAAAATCAGTAGGTCAACATGGAATCTTCCCTTCACATAGATAATTTATCTTTGAAAGCCTTACAGGCACTGATATTTTTCTAAAAGGGCAGATGACACTAATCCAGATGGACGGTTCTGCCACCATAAATTCAGAAAAGACAGTTAAGGCTGAAGGCCTTTCTCGTTTCTCCTGGAGGAAAAATGTCCGTGGAGAATCAGACATCTGTCTAAATGGTCTCATCATTTCATAACCATCAATTAGATTATGCTTACCATAAATGCTGTCTCCAGTTCAGAGAAGAGTTAGAGCACAGTAGAGCTAAAATAGGGATGGGGGTTTTGTTTAGTTTTTAATTGAAGTGATACTGAGTCATGTACGTGAAAAACGAGTCAAGATGTTGTTCAGAACTTAAATGCTTCCCCAAAATTCTGCTTTTCTTGGCTTTTACCCCCATTTTATCCACCTACTGCTAAATACATTGTTTAAGAGATGAGGCTGGATGCTTTTCATCTCCAGTGGGCTGTCTGTAGTAAATTCGTGAGGGGAATGGTGAGCGTGCCATGTCCACGGTCCCAGTTAAAAATGTGAAGGCTGGAGGAGGAGGCAGACCATGAGGGAAAAATCAATGTATAATCCTTCATATTTGTCATAAAATATTGAAGTATTCTGAGTTAACATTTTCCAGCAAGTTCCGTGCTTGCTCTCTAGTAATTTTATTTACACTGTATTTCCTTATGTTTTTTAGGAGAACAACATGTGAGGTACTGCAGAAAGCCTTACAGACCATCAAGTTAGCTATGATTGTTCTTATCTACAAGCCCAGTTATTCTCTGATGGGATTCGTTTTGATTGGTGCAGCTGTTGGTTGGTGGCAGATCAGTGTTGGCTCTTGGTGTTAATTTCTGGAGACTTACATATATAGCTTTGCATATTTTCCTCTCTGTTTTTCCAGGAGCTATATAAACTGACTGACCTAGGAAAGCCTGGTTCCTCGTTTTCCCCTGTTTTAAAGATGGTCAAAGCATTTGATTTCTTTTCTGCCGTATCTTTGAATCTACCACAGAACTTACCATTTGGTGTGCAGCCAGAGCTGCAGGTTTGTGTGATGAATTCAGAGGAAGGTAATTACCTGTGAATAGGTTTTTTGTGGTTAGACAAAGCTACTAAGTAGAATTTTATAGGAGTTTTAAAGACAGTTTTATTTCAGGCCTAGATTCAGCTCAACTTCAAACCACTTTTAGTTACTTGACCAGGTGCTGAAATGAAAATCCGTCGTGGGAGACAGATGAGCCGGCAGGTTTTAAAATAGGTTGTACCCTTTTGGAAAGCTATAAATGATCTGCCTTTGGAGCTGCTGAAAATTCAGTTCACAGCTGAATCTGGGGAATGAGTTAAATTGCACAGTCACAGCTGGGCTGTGCAGAGTCAGGCTCCTGAGAAAGCACAAGAATATTTAGACTTTAGCCTGAAGCCATGGCTCTTAAATCTTGCACAAGTGTACTTCAGGCACCTGGTGGAATAGAAATCTTAGGCTTTCAAGGAAGACAACAGTCTTGCTTGAGAAAGCAAGTCAAATTTCAAAACTAGACTGGCAATACCCTATGGAAACCAAGTTGGTGTTCTACTCTTGAATTTTGCTTTACTTTTACAGCAGAAAGTGATTGGAATGAAAATTACTAACAGCTTCCTCATAAACTTTATACAAATTCAGTTTGAAAATTTGAGCATCTTAAACATCCAGCTGTGTCTTCAATCTAGGGCATGGTGTTAAGAAAAAGAATTAATGGACACTGGAAAATAATTTGTGGAGAATATATGTGTGGAGGAGGAGGCAGAGTTCTTTCTGAACTTCACTGTTAGCCAGAAATAGTTACAGAATTTGCAGGGATTCTGAAAACACCACTAATGTCATATAATCTTGTGACTTGATGGTTGTAGCCATGTACAGTCCACATGTTGACCGTGTAATATAAAAAAATTACTTTTATGAAGGTGTAGTCCTCTAAGACCTGTAGTGGCCATGAGCATTTGCTACCCATCCTCCTTCCCCTGTGAGTCCATCTGGAAATTCTGATGGAATTCTGAGATTTTAGTTGCAAGGAAGCTGAAATAGCACCAGGAGTTTCAAATACCATGTACTCCTGCACTGAATAGGAGGGAACGAAGGTGCCTTTTACAGAAAAGGTGGAATAGTTTTTTATTTTAAGGGGGAAAACAGTTTTTACCTGCAGTATAAATATATATGTGATCAGAATCTCAGTAAATTTCTCCTTTCATTATAAATCTTTTTCTCACAAAAATGAAAAAGTCAAAAAATGGATATTTAATTTAGTGAAATAAGTTTATTGGTGTCATGGAGGTTTTTTCCTTTTTTTTTTTTTGTAGGCTTTCTGTGGTTTAGCATCTGTTGCAATTGCTTATAAACATGCAGAAGAGTATATAATTCTTCTGTATTTCCTACTGAAACTTCATTCATTGAAGTTTTCAGGACTATAACATTGCTCTTAAAAAGCTTATATAAAATAGCATCAGGATTAACTCAGTGCATAAATTTATTTCTGCTATGTTTAAATCACACGACAAACTGTGTGACTACGCACATACATGGAGTACATTGGAGGCCTCTGCCATCCGTTACAAGGATTGAGTTGGTAAGGTAGAATGTCATGAGGGCAAAAAGGATGAAAATTGTGCATCTTTCTCCTTTACCAATGGTTGTGATTTGTGTGCTCTGATCTGGGGCTTCAAGTCAGAATGTTACAGGATGTTTAAGGATCGTTTTGTAAATTCCCTCTTCCCTGATAGGGAATTGAAGTGAAACAGAGAGAGAAAGAAAAATGTATACAAACACCTTTTACTCCTTAAGCTGTTGTTATTAGTAGAACCAAGCTATTATTGCTAAGAGCAAATAACGATTTGCACAGCACCTTCGCTGAGTCCCTGACATTCACTCTCTTGCTCGCCTGCGGTTCCTGGTGGAGCAGCGGCAAGGAGGCCAAGCCCAGCTGTGTTGAGATGTGGAGGGTCAGCCTGTGGCTTTGAGGTGGGTGCTTGGAAAGTGCCTCGGAAGGATCTTTGTTCCTTTAGGTATAAATATGATCCCACAGTCTTCATCTGCGTGTAGGAGTCACCGCTCTCTTGGATATGGTCCAAGTTAGTCTGTTGTTGATCGTAATGGCCACGGGCAGAGTGAGCAGACTGTTGTCCTGAGTTTAAGATATTGCAGATTCAGCATGAGTAGTAGTTTTTGGAGCTTATTCCTTGGAAAATTTTCACATGCTACATTTTCAGCAGGTAATGTTACTTGTCTTTGGCCTGCTGTTTTCTGTGACAAGCCCATCCAAATCCACAGATGCCTCCAGAACCCATTCACACAAGCTCGTACAGGAGCGACCTCTGTGGTAACTGGATTTTGCATTTTTATATTCTTTGTCCTTCTGCCCTCTTCACTGGCTTGTAATCGTAGAATCATAGAATGGTTTGGGTAGGAAGGGACCTCAAAGATCAGCTAGTGAAGTGGAAGAGCCATGGAAGAAGTTCTGTGTCTTTTTGTAACTTACTTGAATTACAGTTAGGTAAATTCTGTAATACTGGAAATTTTTCACATTTTTAATTCTGAATTTTAATAGTCTGTGAACCAGTCTGCTCAGAGCTGGAAGCAGTGCCAGCAGTTGTACACAGAAGGGAGTATTGCCTGTAAATCCCTGGAATTGGATGTATACAGCAGAAATGAAAAATCTCTCCATTTAAAAAAAAAAAAAAAAACCAAAACATCTTGGCTTTGGCAATTCCAGACTTCCTTAAATGAGAACACGGTTTAGATTTAATATGTTATGACTTAAGACAGATAGCAAATTACGAACCTATCCAGGTCTGATACTAATTATGTTGCTGAAATTGCTTAAGCTTTACTACTTTACTACCTTTGTAGCCTAGCATAAATGGGCTCTGGTTGAGCATGTGAGTTTTGTGCCTGTCTCTAACTGTTGTAGACTCCAGGGACAAAATTCGCCAGTGTTATAAGTCTAGTTTAAAATGTATTTCTTTTTGGAAAAACACTATAGATTGATCACTGTAATTCTCTGGGGTTTTTTAACCCACAGTTTGTATTTAAAGTTTTTTAATGTACGTTTGATAGCTTTGTTTGTTTGTTTGTTTTGTTTTTTGTATTGTGGAGGTGACTGAGCTTGTCCATCATTTGCAAATCCTGTGACATTTATGATGGCCCATATAGTGTGCTTTGGAAAAAAAAGGACACTGAAATATCCTGAGGTGGGTTCCTGGTGACCCCTTCTTGAACTTCATCTGTCTTTGATAATCCAAGTACACTCCTTCAAAGCCATCACAGTCAATCAGGTCACTGAGTGCTTTGGAACACGTATCTTCCACTGTTTTCATTCCCGTGCCTGCATCTCTGATCACTGGGCTAAAAATCCACATGGAACTTGGAATTCCTGAAAAATTGGAGGTAGAGGACTGAATAATAGATTAAGGTAAAGCGAGGGCAGGTTTTGTGTCTAGTGAATTGGGGTGTTGTGGGTACACAAGAGGTCTCTCCCACAAAGCAAGCACTTGAGCACTGTTGACCGCTCAGTGTTTGTACCGCACTGTACCTTCTGGAGCACTTCTCTTCTGCTCTTTTTGTTCTTTCTGGGATGCTGGAGAACCTGGTGCTTTCAAGGCTACTGCTGTGCAATAGCGCGCACAGATATCTCACCAGATGATGAGAGTGCACGGCAGACAGGTGGGTCCTAGGTGTATGTATATGTAAGCCTATATACATCCTGGGCTAAATGTGTATATACAAATTACATTTCATTATTAAAATGCAGTTTGCAGTTCATTCTGGTTTATATTGCTGCATAACTGGGCACAATATATATATATATTCAAAATCAGTCTGTCCCTTGTGACCAATCACTTTATTTCTGGTTTAGTGTCAATCTAATTTGAAATATATGGTTGATACCCCAGGCCAAGTTTCTGGCAAATACTTTTCTTCTACAAAATCTTCTTGAGCTAAACAGTCTTCCTAATCAGTTCAGTGGCATGCTTATATAGATTATGAAGTTTCAGTATGAATTTCAGACATAAAAATCTACCAGAAGTGAGACAGAGCATTTACAAACTATACCCGGTTTAAGCACCCTCAAGATGAATGAGCCTTGAAGGCCTTTTTTTGAAATCAAGGATTTCTTTGTGAAAAGTCTTCAGAATAATTTTTTTCATAATTTATTCTCTGCCAAGGGAGAGATTTTTATTATGAAAAATGACAGGAATAACAAACATTAATCCTGAACTACTCAAAGGTACCAGAACGAATAGAATTCAGTAATATTTGTAAAATATATGTTTGAAGAGTGTGTTACATAGCTGAAATTACATGGGAGGTAAGAAAGAAGAAATTGCAATATCAATAGTTTAATTGAAGATGGATCCTTCAATAAATTATTTTCAAATAGGTTGATATTACAAAGATCCTATGCAGTTTTTTGAAAAAAAAATTTTTTTCTATAAATAACTCTTTACTTAAAATACAAATTGGACTAAACCATGACTATTTGTGCCATAATCCTCAAGAGTAAACTCTCATGTTTGCTTTAAAGATGCATGAAGCTTCATATATTTTCCTTTTTTAGACAAAAGACACATTGCATGGGCTCACAAAACTTCATTCTAAGTTTTTTTTGAAAGGATCACTGAGTGTACAAAAGAGTGAAGACTATACAAAATACAAATTACAAATGTGCAGTTCTGTTAATTGGAGTTGGAAAAAATGTTCACCATCCTGAAACACTGAGGTAAACTGCTGAATATAACACACTGTACACTGACATTTTCCATGTATGGACCAAAAATTGTTAGAAAGTAATTTTTTTAACTTTTCTAAGTAATGAAATGCAGATGTATCTATAGTTGAAGTAGAACAATGAGTCTGTTTTAGCATAGTAATTCAGATAGGTCAGGTCAAAAAGACTCACTAATCCCCAGATGATTTTGAATGCTTCATTATAGATGTGATCAGAAAGGCAGAGATGATGTCAGTAGGAGCAAGTTAGCGATAGGAAGTAGAAAACTTGTTAAGCCTGTATTGCCACTTCTGCCCTTGGAGACCTTACGGGGCACGAACACAAGAGCTTAATGAACACCAGTTATGATTTTATCAAGAAATCTGGCTGGGGCACAACGTTTTTTTCAAGATCATTTCTAAGAGGATGAATAACTCAAGGTCAAAGAGAACAGTTCACTGGTTTCTGATCACCTTTTTTTTCTTTTTTTTAAATTGTTTTGCAGAACAAAAAGCAATCTCTAAACTTTTGATAGTGTGGCAGTTTCAGTGGCTTGGCTCATACCTGTATTGTGGCTATAGGTACATAGATTTAAGACTTCATGGATTGAATCTCCAAACAAGAGTATTAAGCGCACCTTGTCTGGAGTAGGTGCTACATCTCTCTCTGGTGTTTTGCCAAGTAACTCTTTGGAGATTAAAAGTTAGGCCAGTTGGTGCCTTTAGACAGGGTGCTCCCAACTCCGTTTTGTTTTATAGAATTTTGGAGTTCTACCAAGGCCTACCCCAGGCCTTTGGAGTTTTGAGATCTCAGATGTAGTGTGGGGGAAAAGACACAGCTTTGTTATTGCTCAGGAAACGCATGTTGCTGAACTTGGAGAATGCCATGACACAAAGTGTGTTAGACATGCTGTTTCATGAAAGAAAGCTCCAGTTTTGTGGGTTTTGCTCTTGCAAGTGTCTATTACACTGAAGCCCCCGTGGTTTTGCTAATGCAGAGGAAGAAAACTATGAAAATACCTGCCAGACTGCTTCATTCTTCTCCTGGAGGCTGTCAAAGTTGTAGTTAAATTCTACCTTGGCTCACAACATTTAATATGGTTTTAACTCTAAAGTATGTAATCCATTACGCAAGGAGGTAATGTGGTTTTCCAGACTTGTTTGAAGGAAAACTAATGTTACTGTTGGTTGCTGGCATGTTCAAGTGCACGAGATGCTTTGTAAGCTCTAAGTTATATAAGGTTCCTGTGGCAAAATAAAATTGTGTATTAATTCTGATGAGCAGTTTGTAAAATAGAAATGGGTGAGAAGATGGCAGGTGAGAAAAGAGAACTGAAATAAAGACATTCATCAGGTTGCAGTGACGTGTTACTATTCCCTGTGATCATGAAGGAAAAGAGTATTTGAACGAAAAAACAGATACAGGTCCATGTTACTGAAGGTAGCCTCGTATGCTGGAGGGATTTGAAATGATGGAAGCAGAAAAACAAAAGCAGGAGAACTTTGCTGTCAATATATTGAGGCTGACACCTTCAGTGGAACTGGTAGAGTCTGCAGGTCTGTATTAGGCTGGAATTATTAAGACCCTTGAGGGTGAAAATCGACTTTTTAAAACTGGAAGTGGAGTCTAAAGGAAACCAGTGATACCTTCATATTGGAGAGTAATTTTAGGCCTTTTATTCCTAGATGAAATACTGAGAATATTAATTTAAGCTGCTTTTAAGTAACCTGTAATAAAAATATCTTGGTGATATTGTAGTTCTGCTTGACAGTAAGCATTGTAGACCTACGATACTGTGCTTGAAAGGAGAACAAACAAGTTTTAGGCTACATTAACATCATCTGAAAGACAAGTAATTATCACCTGAGTATGAAAAGAGGATCAGCAGAGAAGTGCAATATACATGTGTGAGCCTACAATGTTTAGTGTTTGGAATAGTTATTTCACATCAAAACTTACTTTTCTAAAGTATTTTCTGTTTATAAAAATATATTGTTAGGACACCCTTGCCTTTGCCCTATTTTCGTGCCGTTACTTGCAAATAAAACCAAAAGATAATTTTAAGTTCAGCTTTATTTTTCTGAAGTATCCAACATGAAATTCTCTGCTGGTCAACTTCTGCAGAAGATATTTTATACAGTTTTAGAGATTCAACTTGGATGCTTTTGTTGGTGGTGGTTTTTTTTTTTTACATTCTACCTATTTGTTCTTTAAGTGGTATTTCCTGATTAAAAGTAGGATAAAAATGTACAGTGTAGGCCACTTAAAGCGTTAGAAAATGTTTCATTATTGCTAAAAATCAGCACAGAGGGGGGAAAAAAAGAGTTAAAACACCAAGGTCACTAGCTCTTTGCTTTATTGGTTTTTATTTGCTTTATTCTGGGTGTCTTCTAAGAGGTTCTTTTGTTGTTACAGTACTTGAAGCGTATCATAGGCTTCTCAGATGACCGGTGTCCGTTTAAAAAATCTCAATAGTTAAAAATAAGACCTTGAAAATCTGAGGCCCAGAAAATGAGAGGCAGAGAAAGGAAATGTTTAGCGCATGTATCGTTTGGGGGGGGGAATAATGGAACTATGGTCAAGTGTTGTTTCCGTGCTACTAACATTGTGTATGTACATTGTAAGAAGTTGGTTGATGTTGGTTACTAGTTCTCACTTTTATAACTGTCCATTGAACACTACCTATCTTTTGAGAAGCAGTGACTTACTTATGTGTGTTTTAGTAACAAGCTACAACAGTATACTGAGTTACAAAACTATTATTTTGTGAAACCCTTCCATCCTGGCATACGGATGTGTACATGCCTATATGATTTTACAGTATGGAACTCAGTTCTGCAGCAGCACTTTAATCCATACTTCACAGGCTTTCACATACTTTTCCAGCTAATGAAAGAAATTAAAAAAGTGTTTCCCCTGTATCTCCCATATAGCGTGTCATTTTTAAAACTTACTGAAGCAGAAAAGGGAAAAAACATTTTTACAGTGATATGCCTGTATTTTTAGTGACCCACATTTGCGTAGGATCTGAATATATCTCTTTATCTCATCTCCCTAAACGTGTTTCTTTAAGTGCTACAAACTAAGGACTGTGGGTTTTAAATTTAAATGGGTTCATGACCGAGTTGTCAGAATTTCTCAGAAAATCTCTGCCCCTGCAAAGCACGCACACGCACACACACATATATATATGTATGTACATACATCTGTTTGGGAACCTTCTGTCCAGTGTCTTGCTTGTTAGACATCAAATGCTCTTGCAAGTCTGATGCTGTTATCAGACTCTTAAGAAGTCTTTTAATTTTTGGAAATACGCTGTGCTAATTGGTTTGGTGACTTTGGAAAGATTCTTGGATTTTTTCAGAACGGTAATAAATTGAGATCTGCCCTATGCAGGTTTGTGAGGATGTTTGAAAGCGATATTGCTGCTGTACACAGAACAGTGCGATGGAACAGTACCTTTGCCTAGGTTTGGAAGGGGTTTTTGAGTGTCTTTTACATGATTTTGACAGCATTATTAGTCCCAAAGAAAGGAATGGGGCATCAGAACTCTAAAGGGAAAGAGCAGGAAGACAGGAGGATGACAAATATCTTTATATAGGTCAACAGAGTACTTGAAAGGGCTGTTGGACTAAAGCAGAGAATGAGAAATAGGAGTATGAGGCTGTGTCAAGGAAATAAATTCTGGGGAGATGTATGTAAATAGGCATTTTAGGGACTGAAATTGTTCACTGGAGGAAATAAAGGAGAAGGAGCTTTTGGGCTCCTTATTTTCCTCTGTAACACCTAGCCATGGAGAGGCCTGGGTTACTCTGTGCTTTACACTGATGACAGGTGAGCTGGGAACTGGGCCTTTTCTGCATGTAAACTTACTAATAATATCATGTGGCTAACGCCTGGTGTGGGAGTTGAAGGGGGGGTGGGGGGGGGCTTACCATTATAGCAGCATGAATTCCTTGTCCCTTTTTTAGTCTCTGTGTTTTGAAATGGTTTATATTTCTGGTTTTTAGAGATCTGAATTAAGCCAAACTCCGTGTTCGAGAAAGACCCTAACCCTAAGCAACCTTAACTCTGCACTTAAGACATTTTTGCCTCTGTGTATTCAGAATTCCTACAAAATAGTCACATGCTCTTTAGAGCATACGGGCCATCCTGGGGATTTTGGGGCAGCATTTTTTCATGTGCGTTGCCAGAAGTTTCACTCTGTGTTCCTCTGTGTCATGAATTTCCGGCATTTCCCCAGTCAGGGGCATTTTGGGTTTGTACAAAAGCAAAGCTTCTACATTTTGTGGAAAGGTAGGAAAGAAACCATAATTTCCTATAATAACAAGTGGAAAATTATGTCCATGTGTTTTGCAAGCAAAGACATCTTCAGTCTTCATCTTGTCTAGCTGAGTGTGTCTGTGGCATTTTGACCAGAGTCTGAGGGTGAAGGATAGGAGGGTTTCTGTCATATAGGTTTTTTGAGTGTTATTAAAGCTATTGCCATAAAAATACTCGAAAGAACCTTGTATGCAGCCAAATTGGATACAAAAGAAATGATCTTCAGTAAGAAAAAGCAAGAATTAGACTTTTTTCTGGATTTTGTGGCTTTTCTTCCCTAGAAAGATTAGCGGAGGTCTCCAGATTGGAAACTGAAATGCTTCTGTCAACTTCATGTGTGATTCCACATTAAATTAGTTTATAAGCAACCTTCTTAATAATCATTTTGATACCTGTCTTCTATTTATTCCCACATTTCTCCGGATATTTTATTTAAAGTATTTTAAGCACTTTTGCTGTGTGTAACTGTACTGCCAGGAAAGAAGTCATTCCAGGGTGGTGGTGGTGGAATTAGGGTTGTGCTACCTGATGTTTTCATCTGATTGGGGTTTTTTGCCATTGCAAATGAAAGAGGTATTAATATGGAGATATTTTCTTTGGCAAAGGCACGTTCAGTTGCTGAGAAAGTCTATACTAACAGAAATGTCTTTTTTAGTATCACTTTTCTTGGTTTTAAAAGCCATTAGTGAACTCAAAGAAGCAAGTCCTGTTAGGTATTAATTACTGTAATTGAATAGAATTATCTACGACAGAAGTAACTTTCTCATACTGAAAACAAAATTTACTGTTCTTGTTCAAAGAGGGACAGTGAGTAAAGGATTATTTTCTTGACTCTTCAGTGGTTGTAACTAAAACTTAAGTGAGAACCTCACAGAAGTAGTAATGCTAATCTGATTCCTTTAATGACTCAGAAACATACAACTGTCATAAATTTGTACTAGTAACTAAAGTTACAGCTTTTGTGACTAAGTTGCTGCATCTGAATATTTCACTGGAAATAAAAACTGTATGAAGAAAGGAAATACAAAGTTCATTTTGCATGGCCAAAAATTCCTAAATTGCCCTATAGTTTCGTGGAGGTAAAATAAATACTGCAGTCATGTAGCTATTTAGTTCCCAGCAGGCTGGAAACATGAACCGATTCTGCCAGTTTAGTTGGAAAACTGCTTCCACGGAACTGATGGCTAAAATAAGACAATAGTACAGGCTACAAGCAAGGAGTTTTTGTAGTTGTTTCCCCTTTACATATTTTTTCCAACATGCAATGCTTTGCCTTCCGAGCTATGAGATAAATCAGTGTTGATTTTGACATAATAGAACTTTGAATTTATTTGTGACTCATCCCTGCCTTAAAGGTGAAGGGTGTTTTTCTCCTCTCCCTGCCCCCCTCCGTAGGATGCAGCTGAGCGATTCTATTTAATATCTGCTGAAATCACTGAAAGCTGTTTCATTGATTTCAGTAGAAGTGGGATTAAGCAGGTTTTGTCTTTGAACTTCACTCTTAACAGAAGGTTTTTTTTCCTTTTGCCTTGGCGTTAAATGGTGTACCACCTATTAATTTTCCACAATCAAGGTAATGAGAGTATTAGCATCAAAAGAAATAGAAAAATAATAAACGATTCTTCTTTAAACCTAATCTGCTATAAAGGAAGACTACATGTACATGCTGGAATAGTGGACAAGTCTTTGCAAGATTGGAGCCTAATCTTCAGGGTTTTTTTTCATCTGTATTCTAAGACATTATTTATGATTTATTGTGCAGAAATTAAAACAAATCTGAATTGTTTACAAATTCCACTGATGTTCCATAGATTAGTGTTTATTATTTATTAAGGGTATGCTCTTAACATTGTTAATATATATGTTAATTATTTCCTGTGATATTTAATATCCATAATCTGCATACGCTGCTCTTCATACCTCCAGTTCCATTAACAAAGTGGGGAGAGAATGTGTTTGTACCTGCATACAGCTTTGTAAATCAGTAGTGCCTTTCTTTTTCCTTTAACTTTTCTAATGTGATTTTTTTATTAACATTACTTTTCAGAAAAAACAGAGAACAAAGGATCTGTCCCAGCTGTTTCATTCATACAATCCATACGATCATAAGGTAAGAAAAAAATCTACTGCCTACATTTGTGAAGAGTAATTCCAAACATTAGTGATAACTGTATTTCATGTTTAATGCAAAAATGAGAGGAAATGATAAAATAGAAAGCAATAAGGTATCCACGTTACTTAAATTACACTATCATGTAAATATTTCTTTGTTTCTTCAAGCCAAGCTTGAAAAGCTGCATTTTCTGATTTGTGAAACCAATGACTCACATTAACCTCACAGAAGTGTAATTTATAAACTGACACTAGATCTGCAAAGTGACCATGTGTGGTATTGGATTCCCCTTTTTTTACTCTCTGTTTAGAAGTCACGTTACCCATGAGTATGTTGCTTAGTCTGTTGTGTCAATTAGGCCCTGAGATCCATGATGCCAATGAATTATCTATTGATTCTGGAAGCAGAAGAAATACCCATCATCATTATAACTTGATCTTTATTTGTAAAGGCTGGGAACCCTCATAAAAACTCCTTGTTTATTATATCCCATAAGATAAGGTAAGAGAAGAAGGTCACTTCCCTCAAGACACTGCAATGTGAAATAAAAAATGAAAGCTGACACAAGATTTTGGAGAACCAAAAGGCAGAGATCAGAGCATTTCTGTGCTACAACTCTCACGGGGTTTTTGTAGACATCATGCAAAAGAGAGCATTGAGCAGCAAATTGAAGGAGAATTAAGTAGCTTTCTAACTATTTTGGGGGAGTTCCTTGTATCTTGGATGCATCTGTGGGCGTGTTTTTTAAGCAAGGGCACTAAACCTTTATAACAGGTTGTCAGTAGCGTGAGATGAATGTCTTTGCTGCTTCTGTTTTGCAAAGGGTGTGTGATTTTGCAAGTATCCCTTTCAAAAAAGAAGGATCTGAAACATTTTTTTCTTCAGACGTTTTAAAGTAGTTCTGGACTCTACCCCTTCCTTTCCTGACCATGTACCGAATAGCTATCCGCTGGAAAAATTAGCTGGGTTTTATATTTGGGGAAGAAGGTGGCAGAAGTGTGTATGTGTGTGCGTCTATCTATTTGTAAGAACAGATGTGTGTGTAACTACACGTCTATGAGGAAGAAATACATTGTGTAAATACGGATGGATTGAATTTACCAGGTAAGTTATTGCTATGAGAGTTCCGTAGTTACCAGAAATTTGAAAACTTACAGTTTAAAAAAATGTTGTTAAACAGTAGGTATATTCTTTAATTTTTAGTTAAAATCTAGTTAAATTCATCACTTTGAAGTATTTTTTATAGATAGACTTGCATTATTTACAAGGATTGGTTAAGCAGATATTGAGGGCCTGGGGAAGTTGAGAAACATGAAGAATAAAGGAAATGAGTGTGACAGAATTTTGAATGGGATGGTTGCTTTTTTTGAGTTGATGCGTTTTAAGGTAAATGTAATAGTAAGTCAATTAAGACCTAATAAGGAGAAGCAACTGATGAACCAGAAGCTTTGATATTCCCTTCTGTGTCTAAATTCTTCTGTGCCAACCACTTTTTATTCATAGCACAAGGAAATTCCATTATTCTTTTATTAGCACTTTTAATGGAGCTTGGCCATTTGTAACTCCTGCTGCCTTCCTGCTCATATCCTTTGTGGCATTATATCAAAAGTATCCTCAAATGATTTTGGCTTCAGTTGTGAAGACTTGTGCACTCTTTACAAATTAGTCATCAGGCAATGTGGAATTGAATATAAATGCTTAGATATATTC
This sequence comes from Coracias cyanogaster, assembly GCA_033124195.1. Taxonomy (NCBI): domain Eukaryota; kingdom Metazoa; phylum Chordata; class Aves; order Coraciiformes; family Coraciidae; genus Coracias; species Coracias cyanogaster. The sequence goes on along the minus strand of JAVSBS010019654.1, from coordinate 43,082 downwards.
CCTTTTGATCTTTGTTTTAGGACTTTTAATAAATTATTAAAAGTAGCACAATGGTTTGATGAATGATTTTTGAAGCTCCACTCTTTTGCTACCTCCAAGCATATTTTGCATATATATCTGAGAGTAAACGGGGAAGAAGGACAAATGAAAGTTTACAAAAAAGATGATCTTTCCTTATTTTCCATTTGACAGTAAAAGTTTTCCTTCTGCTAACTACTTCCTATTTGTTCTGGCTGCAGCAAATTCACGGCAGGTTTCTTGATCTGTGCTTTTAATTTCCACCTCAGCTGCCAATTTCACAAATGTTGCAGCCCTCTAGGGAAGGTCTGTTAATTTTTGTATTAAATCTAACAGTAATCAACATTAGTTGAAAATACAGTCATTTCAAGTGGAGGTCTGTATTAGCTTAGCTCTGTTTTGTTTGATTTACGTGGCAGAAGGGTTGGTTTTGGGGGTGGTTGTTTGCTATTTTGTAGATTATTCTCAGTAAGCATAAAAAGGAGATTTTATGATGGCTTTGTGAAAGTGGTGATTCAGGAGCCGGGCACAAATGACTTAAATTACTGGCATGCAGGTTGATTAAAATGTTTTTCTCTGAGAACCTTTCTGAAGTAGAAAAGAGATAACCTTAAAGGGTAAGTTGGAACTTAGTAGTAGTAGTTAAAACAGATGTTTTAAAGCAGATGTGAAAAGGAGGCTTATGAACCCTGGTGGCTGGAACAGGACTGATAGTACTTCATTCTTTTATGATTAATGGAAAAGAGAAAATTCAGTCTGAAATTGTTCATTCTTCCAAGCTTGTGATTCTCTCAAACCAGACAGTGATGTTTTGATGGAGTAACTACACTAACCTTTCCAAGCTTATTACTATTTATGCTTGATCAGGAGACCGGTAGCTATTAGAAATAGTAGCTATTTCTGGAAATTTTAGCTCAGTATATATTTGCCTACCTGAAAGACATTTTAAATCTTTGTGGTTCTGTGCTCCCAGGTGAACAGCCAGCTTTTTAATGAAGGAGGAAGGGAAGGATTTCCTTTTCCTTGCACATTCAATTTTAGAGTCTTATCTTGTATCTAGTGAGGCTTGGATTCAGCAGCAGAGAGGGCAGAGCCTTTAAATTCTTCTATGCTGAAGGGATGGAAAAGTGGGAGATATTCTGCCTCTGCTGATAGCAGAGGAGGAGTAGTTAAGCTCCTGTATTCTTTAATGCCTATATGTGTATGGTTCACCATCAAGTTGTCCTTCACATTGTTCAGATGAAACCAAACAACAGCAAATATCAAAAATTGCCCCTTGGGTGTGTAGTTATCCTGTCAAGGGGGCTTCGATCCCGTTTCCTTTCACCTAGTGTCACCGAGGTGCTTACAGAGCCTCTGTCTACAAAACCTGTGGGTCTTCAGATACTGTGCCACCGACAAAGCTCATTGTACCATCATTCTGGAATGCCTGGCAAACACATTGAATTCTTGATGTCAGACACATGCAAAAAGCTCACTGCTGTCAGATATCTTTTGTTGTTGTTAAATAAGTGTCTTCTAAAATGCCTTCTTTCCAACACTAAATCATTTAGGAAATGCTGAGATTTATCTTGATCATGAAAAGCTCTTCCAGGTGAGAGTTGGGTTGCCATTTGTTCAAACTTATTTTAGTTAGGATGTGTAAAAGTACACAGAAATGTATTTGTAGACAAAGCTATTCCTTCTTCTGAAATACTTGCTTTTTCCTGTGTTTATATAGAGTAGGAGCATGTATGGTCTGGCTTTCTTGAGAGAACTGCTGTGTAACTTCTCTCTAGTTAGCAGTGGAACAGCTCTTCCAATTGTATGTACAGTTTCTATTTTTCTAGGACCATCAGAAAAATAAGATAAAAATGACATCCTCATAAAGCTGTAGCAACAACAGTTTTAGTGATATGAAATTTAAAAGATAATTGTGGAGTGTTCCTTTTTACCCTTAGCTATAATCTGGCCGGTTTTTCTACTAGTTCATTTAATGAAGGATGATGTTTGCACACAAGTAATTTCTGCTGAATCTTTTTTGTGTGTACACTGTGAGGTTCCACATTGCAAGGATTTTATTCAGTCTGCAGTGGGTGTTTAACTCCCTTAGTGTCCTTCTCCCAAATGATGTTTGCCCTTTAAAACTTGTGACCCAGTTTTTTGATCGCGATCACGGCAGTTGTGATAGCAAGTTACCTGGTCAAAACATCAGGTTTGAGAAGCTTAATATCAGCTTCAGGGTCCAAGATGCAGCAAGCGTCCAAATTCAGCAGCACAGAGCACTAGTTCCTTTTCTTCTTTTTGTCAGATGAGTTAAGTGTTCAGCCTAGCCCTGGAGCAGTTGTTTAAAGCCATAATCCTCAATTTATGCTCTGCAAAAGAATGTTTTTACATATAGTAAACACGGTCTAGCAGAACTACTATTCATTTTTGCTGCTCTGCCTTCTTGAGAGGATAGCCAGAAAGAGACACCCTGGGGCATGTCCAAACATGCCTCTGGCAGCATTGTGCTTACAATTACAGTGGGAAATCCTCCGGGAGTTCTGCGTAAAGCTCCGCTCTGGATTTATTTCTGCCTTTTGCAACCTGAATCTTTTGCTCAATAATAGGGCATGAGCTATGAAAAAATAAGGTCATGTCTTTTAGCATTAGTGATTTATTTTAGTATATACCATGTCCAGCCAAGTAAGAAATAAAGTCAATGTTCATGTGATTTGAAAAGTGTTTTTTGAGATTTTTTTTTTTTTTCCAAGTTGGAAGTGCTTGGGATTAAAAAAAATAAGTTGCTGCTTCAAAATGTGCTCTAATTGATGCAATACGACTAAAAGAATGATGAATTCTTTAAGCGTCTTTCTTTAAAATGTTCTTTATTAATGTGTTCTGGAAATGTTAAAACACTCAGTAAACTAAAATCCCATAGACAGTGCCTTTGTGATTGGCAAATTATATGGGCCATTGTATTAAGGCACACAATTGGGGTTCTTTTTGGCTGTCCCTTTGCCTAGTAAGCAATTCAGGGAGGCGGGGGGTGTCCTGTAATTCCGTTGGCTTTGATAAAGATAGGTATGTGCATAACTGACTATGAGAAAGACTCAGTAATGAGATTATGTATGCCTGTGATTAAAGTTAAGGTGCTAATGGCTTCTGTCACTTCCAGACTTACCATGATAATTGTTTTCAACCAATTATTTCAATAGTGCACAGACCCTTGCTCCACTTTTTAATGGAGCATCCTTAAACTGTGGTTGTAGGGTACCTCTTTCTTCTACAGAGTTGTGTAGCTCTGAGGAGCTTGAGGCATTTTTAAGTAAGAAAAATGTAAAAATTGTACTGCTGTTCTTTGAAAGAGGCTTTAAGTAATGAGAGGGTGAAGCTGTGTTTTCATAATGAAACAGATCAAACAGGTAGGATCTCTTTTGGCACTGCCTGTGGAGGAATATCTGTATGGTCTAAGTGATTTTCACTGACAATAACAGAAAATATTAATCATAGCAATGCCCAGGGCTGCAGCGTTGTCTGGAAATAGTCATGGGCGCCTGTGCGAAACATGAAGTATCCAAAAGCAAGAGGAACGTCCCAGGTAAGGGTTGAGGGATTGGAGTCTGTTGGCTTCTTGTAGCAATCATGTCCTGCACTCTTTCCAGCCCCTGTCCTGGAGCTGGTGGCCTCTGGGGACCGCAGGCTGTGGCAGGGCAATGGAGGGTGCGGTGGTGGCATGGAGAACTAACGAAACCCTCTTCATAGTGGTGAGAATTGCTTAGTTAAACAGCAGAAACAGGGAGAGATGGGAAGTGCTTCTGCTGGGGCCAGTTTTCCTACCAGTGAGCTCTTTCCTTTCATTTTTCTCCCGTGTTCTGGGAAGCCGGACCTTCTGTGTATTGTTCACAAATAAGCAAAATTGAACCAAAAGAGACATTCTGATGTCTATGGAAAGAAACAACTCCAAAATGCCTGATGCTGGCTAACTTTCTAATGGCAGGCATCTCCATACTGCTCTGCTAATTAGATCCTGAAAACTTGAGTTTTGAAGATGTGTCTGCACTGGGGTATGATGAGATTACCTGAGATGACACGTAAATGGAGATGTCGGATGTTTCTAGAGTTGGAAGTGTTGCTGTGAGAGTAGTTTCTCAAAAGAAGCTAGTGAAAGACTAAATTGTAGTTGTAGCATTAAACATCTGGCAGGTGAGATTTCCATCGTTCAGTGATCTATGCTTGTACATTTTTAGTCATTCCTGACCTCCCAGACTTTGCCATCTTCTACTTCTGTGTTTGTTGCTGGCCGTCTCTCACAGCCACTGCCATTAGGAAGTGGTTTGTTTTACAGATGAGGCATGGCAGCTGGCACGTTTATGTAAAAACCAGGTTTGGGTGCTTTTTTGAGTCTGGAATTGGGAAATTTCAGAACTGCTGAAAAACACAAGCTATTCACGTTGTTTTTCCGAAGGACAGTAATGTTTCTCAGATACTAACTGTGCTTTGTAACATGTGCGTGTGCAGTGGAAGTGCTGTGAATGTTCAGGTTTTACTTCTGAGCCAGAAAAGAAGAAAGCTGTTTTGAGACACTGTCTCAGCCTTCAGATTTTTGAGGTAATGACTTGGGTATATGATTCTGAAAAATAACAAAAATCCTTTTAATCTGCTTTCCATTTGTTCCAGGAGCAGCATTGTACAAAATCGTAAGGCGACTGTGAGGTTGCAGTGCCTGTGATATAAGCCACAGTCTGAATTTCCTAAAGCAGGTGCTTTGAGTTGTTCTTCTGTAAGATGAAAAGGATTTCTAGGTTATTGCTGAAAAGAGACAGAGCCTTTTGCTATCTCCTGCCTCAAAATAGATTTCAGGTTTAATTTAATAGCTCAGATGACAGATAGGACCGCATTTTATGGAAATATTCGTATTGTAACCTATATCCATTCTTCTCTTTTCCCTTCCTTCGCGTTCAGAACTGCTTTTTGGAGGAGGTTACATAAAGCTGTTTTGTGCTCTTGATGTGATGTGAGGCTTCAAAGAAGACTGCTGAAAGAGAAAAGCAATTTCTATTTGGAAGAGCAGTGCAGTGGCCTTGTGCTAATGGCACACTTGAACATTACTTGATGATAGTGAAGAAAATCTAATGGCCTGAAAAGCTGCTGCTTTTTCTTAACTCTTAGCTGCATTGAAGTTGATGCCATCTGCAACGCAGAGCGAGCTCATATATAGACAGTTTAGAAATGGCTGTTCAAATACCAGGAATTGTTTCAGGGTTTTGTAGAGAATAGAAGAAGAAAGGAGGAAAGCAATGCAATGAAAGGGCTTAACTCATCTCCTGAATATGCTGTATAGAAAAAGACATACCTGCTCTGTCTCAATTCTATAGCTGAAACGCTGGGATAAAAGCCTTGCAATCTTATATGAAGTGTATATTGCATCCAGAAAATGAAAAAAACAAACAAAAAACCAACCCAATTGTTCTTGTTTTACACAAAACCTAAAATGTGTCAAAACACGTAGTGTATATATGCTTAATACTTGGGTTAAAACTGTATTCAGCTAGTAACGTCTGCTGTATTTGGATATTTGAAGCATCTAACCCCGTCTGATGCAAACTGAATTCTTTGAAATTGTTACCTCAGTTATCAACTAGAAGGGATGTTTTTTCTGGGTTAGGTTGAGCAGGTATTTTTTGAACCTTTTTTAAATGATCTTTCAAAAAAATCTATTAACAATAGTCTGTTAGATCACATGTGCCTGTATGTGCAAATGTAATGACGATTCACAGACATAGATGTTGAATGAGGTTTCACAGATACCAATGCATTAATGAAGTATCTTCATTAGTGATCTCCACAAACAGTTTTAAGAAATAAGCCGATGTAATCCACATATACCCCTTCTCCCCACGTAAAAACATCTGTACGTTTCTGAAGTTAAATAGTCATGAAAATGGTGGTCATTTACTTCACATTTTTTCTTCTTGGTACAGCATGTAAATGCTACCTGGTATAGCACATCGCCTCAAGTATTTTCTACCTCCCCAAAAATACTGAAATATGAAATGAGAGACAAGTTTTACGGTAACATCATTAAATATCTGTCTGATTAACTCAAGTAAAACAAATTATTTGAGGCACATTAATCCTCCTGTTATTTTCCAGAGAAAGGCGTTACCTTTTGGTCTGTCTTACTTTGCTTACGTACCTTGTCCATCATTACTGTGGTACTGACACAAAAGTATGAAAAAGAAAGGTGTTTATATTTTCTAAAATCAGTTGCAGGAAAACCTTGACATCACAAAAAATAAACAGGCCTGGCCCTGTTAAAATTTCTTTTAAGCTCTCTGTAATCTTGTGTTACCAATGTGGTGGAATGTGTAAGTAATAATTCTATGGTCATTTCAAGTTCAGATCAAGTTCAGGTGTGTGTCTTTGTCACTTTCCTTAATGTCTTATTAGACCTGTGTTTCTCTGTGGCTGTAAAGTTTGTAGTGGATTTGAGTTCCCAGTTATCTTTCACCTTCTCTGTTGTTTTTTGTTTTTTTTTTTCCACTCCCTCTTTCTTTATTCTATTGCCATTTCTCCCTGCCAAAAAAAAAAAGTTTATTTCTTCTTCTGAGTAGTCTACCTTCTTTTTTCTGTTTCTCCCTACTTAACTATTCTTTGTTTAGTATCTTCTTCAGGTATTAACATCATATTCTCTCTCCATTTACTTTAATCACCTGCTTTTATGTTTTTCTCGGTTTTTTTCCTCTTTATGGAGAGCCTTAGCTCTACAGTTGTACTTTGTCATGGCATTGAGGTGGCCTTGAGAAACAAGGTTGCTGTTGGAGGGGAAGGCATCAGTGCAGGGATAGCATTGGCTGAGAACCCACCCACAGGGCTGGTAGTAAAGTGCTTCACTGTTAAAGAATTTAAACTTTGCTATTGACCTAAGTCTTTGTATGACCAAGCTCTTGAGCTTGCTTACTTTTAATTATTTACCTATCCAGAGGCCCAAGTTCTGGGAACTTCACTAATGGGTATGATAACCAGCTTTATGTCTGTTCTCTGTCTTTTCACCAGAGAACAATAGTTGATATTGTTCATAACATTGCTACAGTCTTTCTTTGTACTTGAATTAATTGGACATATTATTTAAAGTTCTAGATTTCTCAGTATCTGAAAGAGGCCTACAAGAAGGCTGGGGAGGGACTTTTCACAAAGGCCTGTAGTGACAGGATGAGGGGTCATGGGTTCAAACTGGAAGAGGG
>JAVSBS010019654.1:8228-35756 GCA_033124195.1 Coracias cyanogaster | reverse complement strand
GGAGGGACTTTTCACAAAGGCCTGTAGTGACAGGATGAGGGGTAATGGGTTCAAACTGGAAGAGGGTAGATTTAGATTGGAAATTAGAAGGAAATTTTTCACTCTGAGGGTAGTGAGACACTGGCACAGGTTGCCCAGGAGGGCTGTGGATGCTCCATCCCTGGAGGTGTTCCAGGCCAGGTTGGATGGGACCTTGAGCAACCTGGTCTAGTGGGAGGTGTCCCTGCCATGGCCGGGGGTATGGAACTGGATGGCCTCTGAGGTCCCTTCCAACCCAAACCATTCTGTGTCTCTATGATTTTAACAACGTTGCAATCAATGCACTTATTACTAGATCTGGGGTAATCTTCTGTACCCAAACTCTTGGGTAAGATTTTTACTTTCCTGCATGGACTGAACTTAATCCATTTACTTTATTCTTCCTTATTCATTTTTAAGAGCTTGTTTTAATGACCTTTTGCTACAACGCTGTGAAGCAGGTGTGTATTTTCTGGCTTTGTGCCTGATAATGAGTATGGAAATGTTCATCTCCTTATCCCCTCTTAAAAATCTTCTGCATAGCCTTACATACACACACACACGCATTAAAACCCATCATCAATAAAAACTTTGATTTGAGATTGTTTCTGGATGATACTCAAAATCAATTTAGTGTATTTCAAGTAAGTCAGGGAAGGATGGGAGCACATTTTTCCCAGTTCATAGTACTGGGAAATTTCTCCAATTCCATCTTGTACTGTCATTGAAACTCATGGAACTAGGAACACTCCTTGAGTTTTTATTTTGTTATCATTTCCTCTCTGTACTATATCCCACTTAAAAGAGTGAGGAGAAGGTTAGTTATACAATTGAAAAACAAGTCTGAATAAAGTGACCGTCTAAAACTGCAGGTAGAATTTGGGCTGTAGATTGCTCTGCTGTCTCTCAGCACAGGGCGGTGAGGCCACTCTCAGCATGAGCTCAAGTGCTCAGCTCTGAAGGGCAGCTGGAGGAGGAGCTTAGAGTCTGCTAGCAAACCGTGTGGATTTTTGCATAGTTCATCTGGATAGTCGTCACCTGCAGCAAAGCAGGTGCGTATGAAACTTAGGTTCTTACAAACTCACTCTCATGTTGTTCCATTTAGTGGGCCTGTGTCTGAGGGAAGGGCTCGTGGCCTTAGGGGAGAGCAGGTGTTTGTATTCGGACCTAACTAGAAAAACATCCTGTGGTTTTTACCAATTACTCATCCTTTTTGCGAGCTGCGGGATGAGCACTGAAGGATGTCAGTGCTCGGATGCTTTAGTATGCACACCTACAGTAAAACTAGCAATGTTCAGTTCAGTTACCCAGATACTAACATACACTCTGCTTGCGTTCAACTGGAGTCGGCTTGGAAGACTTCCAAACCTGGTTCATGGGTGGAGGCTCAGAGTCGGTAGACTTTGAGTTCACTCTGCGGTGTAGACGTACCAGGGAGGTTTAGGTCCTGGTTCAGGGCAGAAGAAAGCATCTATAACGTGATTTGATTTCAGCTGTACGTGACCTTTAGTGTATCAGAAGAATGGAGTGGTGCTGTCAGTAGGAGAGGTACAAACCTGGATTTTGTTACAAGTGCACCTTAACAAAGCATATGTCATTCCTTAAATATTACATACTCTTTGTAGTATTTCTTCTCTGTATTCTGATGTTTTATGAACATAAAACAGTTTTTATCCTTTTGGATAAATCCAAAGACGGGTAAAATAAATTATCCATCCTTCCATGCATTTTTTTTGAGGGAAAGGCTCCAGCTCAAGAGGATTGTATGGCAGCCACCTTCTGTGGAACTTACTTCAGCATTTCAAATTTTGGCAAGATTCCAACATTTGAAAAAAAAAAAAAATCTTTCCAAGAAGCTTTAGCGTCTTCCTGTAATTCTCAAGACTTGCCTCTATTTGATTTGCAGTGTCTGAAATATAAGAGGCTTGTGAGGCCAATGGCAAATTTAAGGTTTGGTTTCTCATGATCCATCAGGATAAGAATGAGGCGTTTATATTTCCTTAAAGGAACAGCAGCACTACAATTTCTTTGTGATAAAAGTGACATTTTCTAATATCACTGAATGCAACTAAGAGGTTGATCTTTAAAGATGACATTTTAGTTCATATAAATGCTGCTTTAGGTCATGTTCAATTTTTCTTTCACCCTTTCCTCATAGAACCAGGATAGTCATACCTAGTAATCTAGCCTTATAGGAAAAAAACATGGATATGCAAGCCATTGACAAAGGCCTTTAAAACATAGCATGATGATTTTTTTTCCAAGATATGTTTCTGTGAAATTTGATAGATGTAGCACACATAAGAGAGTGTTGTGATGAAACCTTCAGGTTGCAAATACAAGCAGTCATGCTGCCAAATCCTTTATTTCATACTGTCATGCTTTTTCCAGGAAAAAGTACCTATGTGTTCTTACTGCTGCTCATTTTCGCATCTTCTTTAATAATGCTAGCATCATTTATGAGGCATGTGTATGGCAATTTGTGCTCCTCCATGCCTTTTATTTTTACAAGCTTATTTTTTATATAAAAGGCCAGCTTGGTACAAAGCATTACAAGACATAAACCATTACTGTTTTACATTGCAAACTCCAGCCTTGTTTTCCATAGAACATGTGCAGAAAATGTGTAATATAAAGCTAAAAATATGAACCATTTTTAAGTCCTGTGCGGGAACAGACATTAAATACCAATTCACGTGTCAGACAGACAGTGACAGCTGCTTTGTTAATGTATGGCACAATCCCATATTAAATCAGACGGCAAGTGCACACTTTGACAGATACTGTCATCGGTGCAAACATTATTAAACTCATTAAAGAGCTTGCTTTTAATTTTTTTTTTTTTAATCGAAAGTACATGTATTTGGCTTGCAGAGCCTTTCTCATTCAGAGCCTGCGGCAGCAGCAAGTACTACTTCTCCAGGTTTTTTGCCTAACAAAGCCTGATGTGTTTCTGGCCGCTCCTCAGGGGCAGTGCTGTGATGTTTATGGCTTCCCCTGCATGTTGCGCGTTAGGGTCTGTGACCACAAATTCCGTTTGAGAGCACATCGCTCTGGATAGCACTCGGTGGTCTTTTCATTTTGATTGATGGCTCTGGTTTTGCACCATCTGGCTTCTGATAGGCTGCATTAATCATATTCCGAACTAAGAACATGTAGACAGGATTTTTTAGTACGTACATGTACATGGAAAAGAACAGTGCATATATATATATGTAGAGATATGTGGTTTTGTATTTAATTCCTATATGTTCCAGTCACACAAAAGAGAGCAACAGTCACAGCATCATAGTCCTGCCATACAGTTTGTGTTGGGATAAATAGGTCTCTAAATAAATCTCTACTTACAAATGCTCATATTTCATTTTTACTCCAACTTAATTTCTGCTTCTACTAGTTTTGAATTTATTTTATTTTGTTTTCTATCAACTGTTTGTTATAGTCACTGCCTTATGTTGTCATTGTTTTCTGTTATGGACAATGGATTTTTCTAAAGCGTTCGAGTTGCATCTCAACTGTTTGAAGTAAATCTTGGAATTTCTCTTTCCGCTGCTTTGGTGATATGCTGAAGTTCCTTGCTTCTTTCTAAACATAGCTTGAGATAATGGTTTCTTAAACAGAACGTCAGCAGGTTTTAAATTCTCTACGTGTAGACCGTGTTAAAATGGTCATATTTCAATTCACATCTTGGGGAAAATTTACGAATCTTTGTAAATATACAAAAGTCAGTAATTGGTGATGTTGAAGGCTTCTGATAAAGTTTGTCAATACCATATTTAAGGTACTGTATTGTTCCATTAACAAAATTAATAGTCTCCCAATACATATGTAGGAATTAATCAGCCAACATGCACTGGTTAAGTGTTCCCGATTTTATTTGCTTTTCTAATTTACAAGTAAGCAGTTATCTATATTCTTTCCCCGTAGGTTGCTTTCATCCTGTGGTATTTCACAATTTGACTTAAGGGAAAAATTTGTCCTGTGATGTATACCCTGTCACGTTGAAGCCATGAGCTGGATGTTAGGTTTCAGAATCCACTTAATCTTCACCGTTTAAGTTTTCCAAGACCGTGCAATGAGAAGCTGCCCTGGATTCCCTTCCACCTCTACTGCTGTGGACATAACACACCGTGAAATGCTGGGCAGACAGCAATACTTCATACTCTTAATAAGATATCCAGTAAGCGCATTTGCTATATCCCCAAGTCCAGCATTTACTGGTCACACTGAGTGTGCTTTCTTAGGTGTTTCTCACAAATCAAATGGTGTGGAAGTCTCACAGCCACCAATCTTTCACTGGCAGCTACAAATTGCATTACTGTTGGGGAGGCGGGTTGTGGGGCTTGGTATCTTCTTTTGGTTTTACTTCTTTGCCTCATCTTCTCTCACTTTTCCGCAATATTCTCATTAGTAGAGCTTGCAGGTACTTTGGAATCTTTTTTTAAAATTTATTATTCCCTCTGCTTTGCTTGAGAAAATACCTTAAGAATGAGGTACAGAATAATTCCATGTGTAATTTAGCAGGAGGTGGAACAACGTTTGTCCATAACCTCATCAACACAAAGCAAAACTTGGGGCCTTGGGTGACCTGGTCTAGTGGAAGGTGTCCCTGCCATGGCAAGGGGGGTTGGAACTAGATAATCTTTGAAGTCCTTGAAGTGCCAAACCATTCTACGATTCTATGAAAACTTCCTATTCTAATCTTTTTTTTCTGCCAGGCTTGCTGATGTCTCTCTGCAGAGTAGATGAGGTTTATTTCGAGACATCTGGCGTGAATTCTTTATAATTTAAAGCTGTACTTAGGGTTCAAAACTAACGGCGTCTTAGAAAGTTGTTTGACATACTACGGCAAGAAGCAGTTTTTGAGGAAGATTTTAGAAAATTCAATCCCTATATTTAATAAAGATGTAAAGCTCCTTAAGGCCTAAAAGTTCCTTAAGCTCCTAGCACTGTGCAGGTGCTTAGAGCACCTTGTCTCACATTTGTTGGCTTCCACACTCTGCTTTTTCTGTGGTCTTCCTCTAAGATGTTCATGTTTTCTTGCACATTTATTTTAAAGACAAGGCTTGTTTGTTTGTTTACTGTCTCAGCTTTTTAAAATAGACATCTGTGTTTGAGAGCATCATAATTCACCAATAGTCTGTGTTAAATTAAGTATAGATACTGAAAATTAGGATAAACAAAACCTGCTTAATCATTATTACAAAAGCACCATCTTCATTTGTGTGCCAGGGAGGAGGATTTAAAAAAAAATAAAAAAATCTTCATGGCCACACTACTGATCAGGATGTGCCCAGTGTTGAATTACAGTTCTCTAGTAAATCAGCAACTGATTCTGAGTAATTTTGCCGTGTGCCTCCCAGATACAGAACTCCCACCTTTTTTTGCCTGAATCGTTGTAATTATAGTTTACCTCAGAGACATTATGGAAGTTAAAAAGTTAAAGTCTTGCCAACAGGAATAATCAGTATCTTCTCCTGAGCTCCCTGTTGGCTATTCATAAAAGCCTGGATGCTCAAGCTAGGAAGAGGCCTTCAGTATGCGTGCTGCTCCCAAGTGTTCTCATTATCCAGCTTCCAGCTTGGAATAGCAGCATCACCATGTAGGTTTTTGGAAGCTGGAGCAACCCAATACCTTGTTGGTAGCAAAGGTCTACAGTGAAAACAACAGTTGTTTATAGTAGCCTTCTACAAAGGATCCCCTGAAGTTTGTGAGATACGAACAAGATGTATTCAGTCCTGCACGGCAATTCAAAACATGGAGAAAAAGTTAAGTTATATTTGCAGGTGTCTTCTCAGAAACGGAAAAATCATTGATACTGTCATTTAAACACTGGAATGCAGTGTCAAAGGGTGTGTTCAGGGCCCGCAGGATGATTAATAGAAGTCCTTAGAAAGTGAAACATTTATACTGTGGATCTCCTTTGATCTCTTCCCAAGTTGTACATGCCAGCCGAGGAAAACTGCCTGCCACAACTTGTCACCGGTAGATACAGACCACTGGTGTTTTCATCTGATGACTTCCAGTAAACAGCTCAATGTGGAGAAACTTTATATTACCATGTTTTCTGAAACGCAAGGCCTGCCTACACTTTTCAGCCAAACAACTCTCATCAATCTTATCTTAGTCCATGCAGGTTTAATGACTTAGCTTCTTGAAGTCGATGCCAGTCAATTAATTCTGTAGAAAAATGCCCCTCTTTGCCAGAGAGATGCTGCACGTTATCTTATCTCATTGCCAATGTGGGTTTTGTTTCTGCTTCAACATGGAGAACAGAGGGAGTTGGATTTTGGTTTGTATTTTTCTTGTTTTTTTTTTTTTTTTTAGTATTACTGTCGTTCCCTATGTTGAAAGCAATGTAAGAAGTAAATGCTTTAAAATTTGTTAAGCTTTACCAGCTTCTACATCCAATATTGCATTCCTCATGAAGCTTTCAAATAAGAAATGGGCAAATAGGATGACGAAATCTTTTAATGGACTCCTTCTGAGGCGTAGTTAATGTACTGGTATCTGGTTTTACTGTTATACTCGTTATTAGTAACGCTATATCAAAGGATAATGCGAATTTATTGTAAGATATTTGGGTTTTGAAAACGGATACCATTGGTACTTATTTTTTAAAATTCTGCCTGTATTTTAAAATCTACAGGACTTGGTATGAACAGTAATCTGGGAGAGTATACACGTGAAGATTTTTAAAAATCCTTTCAAAGGATTCTTTCTTCTGTAAGACTACATACAGGTTTTGGGTTCTTTTAAACTCCTTTACAAATACTGTCTTTGAGTAATTCCTTTTCTTGTGATGTCTCTAGTCTTAAGGGGAGGGGCAGCCCTTTATTGATTGTATTCTGTGGGTATGTAGCATAAATTCCTCTGTCAATGGTTGGCAACTGTGTGCACTGCGCAAGCTCTGTGTGTCCGGTAAGAAATTGGGGCTGTACATCAAAACATTTCATGGAAGTAGGGAAAGTGCAAGTACTTACTGTAAAACCTTTGTAATGCCTCATACCTAAATCAAAGTAATACAATTATTCATATTGGAAATAGGGTAATGTCATTGCCAAGAAAGCTATTTTGTCTGTAATGGTAGATAATATGCCAGTATATCACATGCATATATAGATCATTTCTGTTGAGAATGCTGGCAAAACTATCTTTAGAAAGAGAGCTCCTCTGCTTTGGTGTATTTTTTTTCCTTCGCTACAACGTATTGTGGTTTTGAGAACATAATTCCATGAAAAGAAAAACCTCGAACCACTGAGAAATTTTATTACCAGTTAATATCTGTGTGTGTATTGTGGTGGCAGTTGTGATTTTTGAGGAACAGCCTCCTCTTGTAGAATCTTTCCAAAATCCCAGTTCCACTGAAATATTTAAAATAAGTTATCAGTCTCTTTTCTTGTGGAATGTAAGATAGCTTTTGACTTCTAAGCTGAAGCTTATAAATTATCCAGAACAAAAAATCACTAGCAGCTTATATGTGGGGAAAAGGAATTTTCATTCCATAGGAAAAATATCAGGCATGTGGGGATATACGAACGTATGGAGAAGACTTGGCTGATGTGTATTTGTGTGTCTCAGTCAAATAGCAGAACAAGTTATTGTTCTGCTGCATTTCCTCAGCAGTGAACAACACAGTGACAACTGCTGTGGTACTCAGGCACCATCTGTCTTGTGAACCCTGCCGTTCTGTTCTTGCCTGAGTATGATAGATTTTACCTTATTTCTCCAAGAAAATAAAAATAGTACTTAATCTACAGTTCAAAAGCTGGATAAATTCCAAGTTGAGGCTCTGTTAGTAGTGATATCCCTTGTCTCTGGGGGTGTAAATTTGGGCTTACACCTAAGCGTGTGTATATAAATATTGCAGATTTATTGCTGTGTGTGCTGTGCCATGCCACAAATACAAGTCTGTATACAAACATGCTATATAACAAAAATTCTTTATAACACGCGCAGCAGTTTGTATCCACAATGATTATTTTTAACTTACATATCTACAATTGAAGACTTTAAAGGTATTCTAATGATTGGGTGGGGTGACGAGGCATCAAGGTGGATTTTTGTTTCAGTATTTTGAATGCTTTGCTGGTGGTATGTTGCATGTCTAGGTATTTTTCAATTATAACTTATCTCTTTTTTTCATTTCAACATGGTGATATTTGGAATTACTGGACAATTTTTCAAATGCAACTTTCCTGCTTTCTTCCACATAAACAAAATTCATTCAGTGTAGGTTGCTTTTTTCCAGAATGCCGGGTGAAGTCGTATTTTTCTGGCTGTCTTACTGCTGCTTTTACCACTTTCGAACATTTTCCTCGTCTTTGGATTTGTTGGTGTTTAATCGTGGTCTCAGCCCGTGAATTATTATGCTGCACCATTTCCACAGTTTAATACATTGGACAGCAGCAGAAGCACCTCAAAGCCAACTGGCTCTGAGCGCGGCTTTGTCTTATGAAGAGTCTAATGAATAGGCACTTAAAAATTGTAACCAAGGCGGCTGCACATGTCTCTGCAGAAACTCAAAGCACCTGCCTCACTTTTTAATTTTTTATATTTTTATAAAGCCTACATATTCATAGACTTTCTGTCAGAGCTACAAGATCTCTAGCGTTAATTAAAGATCACATTGCGCCTTGAGAAAAGGTGACCTCACGTAAAAGGCTTATTTTAAAACACTTTATTTTAAGAAAGTGATACCCACACTGAAGCTGTTTGCAGTGAGCATGCATAATGAAAGCAACGTGTGAAGCCCTGAATCCCAATTACGTGGCACTTGGTTTTGTGTATGAAATGACAGCAAACTGCATCTAAGAACTGAACAGAAGCTGTCTTAGGAAATTAGATACCCTATCTGTATCTCATCTGAGGAAATTAGATACCTTATATGTAAAGCAAAGAAAGCTGTCGTAATGGCACAGCTATCCAAGATGGAGCATCACTACCTTTGTTACCTTTTTCAGTGACCTAGAATGTTTCGGCTGAAAATTTTGTGACTACTTTTTCCTCTTGAAAGTGTCTGTCCAGTATAATGAAGTATTTTTCTTACACAAGTGAAACAAGACATTTTTTATTCCTGGAAATTTTCATGAAAGATTATAGGAATTTCATACAGGAATTTCTGGGGGAGCAGATTGTTTTGAAGGGTAAGAAGGTCTGTTCTCGGATGGGATTTTCTTGCTCTGCACGCTCAGTTGTGTACCTCCAATAGGTACCATTCCCGGTGGAGCAGGCAGGATGGGACAGAGGTAGAGGTGGTGCAGGGCTCTTCAGGATCCCCTTAAAAAGGCCCCACAACATTGGGCTGAATAAAATACCTCTTTAAGAGAGAATAGAATGAGGGGTAGAGAACTCTTGTGTCCTTTCAGATACAGCAGCATTGAACAAAGCCTGTGTGGGATTTCCCACAGCGATGCTCCACACTTCCTGACCATGGAACGGTTCCCTCTGGGGTCCAAGAAGGAGCAAACATGAGATCTGCTATTTTAAAAGACAAGAAAGGGTCTTGCCACCTTGTACTCCTTTTCCATTAAAGTATTCTACAGAGTAGAACTTGTGCCCATATGTGTTCTATGCTCTCAAGAAAATATTCCAGACACAGGAACCATAGTAAAAGTGCTAATGGTGAAAGAAGCTCTGTTGGTAATTCAATCAGTTTTTAAAAAAAAAAAAAAAAGAAGAAGAAAAAAAGGGAGATTAAAAACCCACAAAAGCATTGTAGTCAATAATAAACATACAGAACTTTTTTCATGTCTGTCCCCTCTCCTCAAAAAGTGATGTGAATGAGGAAATGCCCTTGTCAATGTTGCGACTCATATAAACATTGTTTATGAATACCAAGGTGAACGTGCCTTCAGATATACCTCAGGAGACGTACATGTGAGAAAACCAGCAAGTGAAGAAACAAATGCGTAAAAAACCCGAAAAAAAACAGTCCTACCAGACTTTGTGTCTGCTTCACATGGAGGAAAGACATAAATATTGTTTGCCACATAACACTGAAAAATGTGTGATGAATGTAGCAACTCCTAAAACCTTCATTGTTCCTTCAGCTAAAACAAACAGAATGTGTAATTAGTTGGCTGCTGCTGCCTGATCCTAAATCCCAAGAAGATTACATGCCATTTGAATCATCGTCTACCTGGATTTTAGAGGCATATTTCAGTTCTTCCAAGTCATCTCCATGTTTCCACGCACCAAACCTCTGCAAAGCAATAGGAAACACTGAACGCCGCCCTGAGATGCTGCATTTCAATAGCTAACGGGGGGCTTCGTGCTGTGCTTGTATTTCACTGACTTAAAGCCATACCAGTGATTTCCAGATGTTTATACTATTTTTGTCACAGCCTTCAGCTTTGTTTGTACACTTGGTTTTATAGATGAATCTCAGTACTAATTGAGGTGTTGTGTTTTTTTTTTAATTCCTGCTTGATCAAGCAGTTAATCCATTGTAATTTGTATCTTCTGAAGTAAAATTCACTTGCAGTTAATTGCAGTACATGAGGTAAAATTGTTGTGGTTATGTATTTGCAAGGTAAAATTAAATAGTAATTTAAATATAAAGTCTTTTTGTGGATGCACAGTAAATTATTTGATTTCTGCATCAGAATGAGAGGATTGCATTAGAACTAATATAGTGTGAAATCTTGTTTTAACTGGAAGGGAATGGGAAAACTCTTACGGACATTGCTGCTTTTTTTTTTTCTTTGGATGTAAAACTTCCATGAAAGTCCATTTACCTCTTCTGCACCATCTTGTCCAAGTTTAATTGTTGTCTATTTTAATGGGTAGTCAGACCTCTGCTGCCTCAGAAGAGCCCAGGGTAGTTCGCTGGCCTTTCATAAACCTCCTGCAGAGAAGATGTGAACACAGCACCATCCTGATTGCTTTCACCAACGCAGGGTCCTGGAAGAGGAAGTCTGTTGAAATCAGCTACCAAATATCAAAGATTCAGGTCAAAGCAATAGTTCTGGGTTTGGTCACAGTTCTCTGAAAACCTCAGCTAAATGCCATCATGGAGTTGCAGGTCGCTGTAGAGGAGACATGCAGTAGTCCTACAATTTCCACCCATTTCTACAGGAAGAAAATCTTGGATGGAGAATAAGGGACAGTCCATCAAAGCCAGTGAAGTTCATACCTGTAGAACTGGTGTTAAATAAGCCTCATCCTGGTCAGGCCATGTGCCTTGTGCCATTCTGGAAAGCTCTCTGATGAGATGGCTTCAAAGTTCGTAGAGACAGTCAGGATGCAGAAATAATGTCTTTTATTAGACAAATTGCTACTCTTAGAAAAACGAGATAAACTCTCAGGCTTTGGAAATCTGCTAGGTTTCTCTTACAGCTATCAGCTAATATCATATTATTAAAAAAAAAAAAAGAAAAAAAAAAAGGTTTACCCTATGAACTTTGCTTGTCATGTATCCTTAGACCATTATGGCTTTGCCAGCGCTATTTTAAATCCAGCAGAAGGGTACGGTATTGGCACCCATTTAATTTACTTTGATGTTCTGAGCCATCTCAATTTCCTGAGCCTAAGCTGTAGCTTAAGATGACAAAACCGAGTTTTAGAGGAACAGGGATTCTCTGATTCCTACCTTGCTGCTTTCTTATGAGGTATCAAAGTACACAGCATATACAATCAAGTTCAGAAATTTTTTTAATAGCTTTTTTCTTTTTCTTTTCGTAATAGTGAAAGGAAGAACTACTACACTTGTGGCTGACAAGGAGGAAGAGAGTAGTGCTTAAGTTGTGCAAGGCTGTGGTCAGAGAGTGGGCCAGACAATTGAGAATAAAGTGGCATAATCAGAGGAAAACATTTAGAAGCAAGTGGGAACAAAAACACTGACCAAAGAAAGCATGTTAATATGGTGTTTTCTCAGGAGGATGTTTGGATTATATTTATTTAATTAGTATTGTGATTTATGGATGTAACTGGAATCTTTCCTGTATAGAGGCGACTCTCTTTCATCATACAAAACCTCTCCTACAATCAAGTACATTTAAGCAGGTCTCAGATTTGCATATTATGAAGTTGTATGAGCTTATTCAAGCCAACAAAAAGGGATCTCTCTTGCTAGGCTAGAGCATTATTTGAGCTAATCTGCCTACTTGAGTACATTACTGTTTTGCATATGGTTCTAAGAGATAGGTGCAGCTGGGTGGCATAGCTATGAATTATTGGAATGATTCATGGCACTGGTTTCCGTGCAGTCACCTTTTCCTTCTTTAATATAATGAATTCAGCCTCCACTCAGTAGAAATCCAGGCTTTCTTTGCACTGCAGTGCAAGCATTGTTTGTTCTTTATAGCAAGGATCAAAGGATATATAATTTTTTTAAAATAGCAGTCAGAACCACAGATCATAAGTCATTGAAATGACTTCCTCCCTTTTTTAATCATAGAACTATACTATTGTGGAGTATTTAGTGTTTTGTTGTGGAATGTGGATGTCACTGACTGCAGTTACGTTGATTCAGTGTGGCCTTTTGTATATGTTTTTCAGAACTACAAATGATTACATTTAATTAAAACCCACACGTTAGACCAGATGCTGCTTTAAATGGAAAAACACATAATATGGCCAAGGAAACCTCCCCATGTTTCTGTGTTGGGTATTTTCCTCCCAGGAAAATACTTGAAATGAGAAGGGGTGGTATAAATACCGGGGTGGTATTCTGATAGCTAAGAGGTACCTACAAAGGCTGTGGTATTCTGGAAGCTAAGAGGTACCTAAAAAGCTTACTTTGGTTTTCGCAGCCTCCTTCTAGACTTCTGTACAAAGGCCTGCTTCCCCCATGCAGTGGGATTTTACTGTGCCGAGGAAAAATCCCAGCAGTTGCGCTGGCAGTGGCTTCGTCATGGTGTCTGTTGAAGAAATAGGTTCAGGTAGTTCGAATACAACATGGTGGGGGAGAAACCCAAGTCACAAAGTGCAGGACTCGGTGTTAACGTGGGAACGAAGTCAGCAATCGGCTTCCGTATTTTCTTGTTCTTTTTTGTCACCGTATCCTCCCCTTGGTAGTTTCATTCTTGGGCATCAGTAGAAGGAAGTATGAACCAGGGAGCAAAATAAAGAACTTTCCTCTGTAGCTCAACTTGTCTTTTATCAGCTGATGGAAGCTGGAGGAGTGAGCTCTTGTTCCCAGGTTCATGGGGCTGCTGACGCGCTGGTGACTGGAGGGTCTGGAAAGACGGGTGTTCTCCAGGCAGAAGCAGCGCCCTGCAGTGCTGCTCTTCCTCTGTCAGCTTCTGCTGATGCTCCCTGTTTGCCATTCCCATGCGCCTGCTGCGGCTGGCCATCTCTCTCCCCTTCACCATACACATAAAGCACGTCTTGTAAATCCCTGTGACCCACCTAATTCCACTTTGCAGGTAAGGAAGGAAAAAAATAAAATCTGCTTTATTTAAATGTAGGATAAATTTCCTGCTTTGAATTAATTTTCCAAGTACTCTCGTGTAAACTTGCTCCTCCCATACTTTATTATTTCTCATCTGGCCTCTTTATCTTCTGCCTTTAGTGCTAAAAAAGACATTTCTTCTGTCCAAACCTCCTCGATTTTATTTTCAGAAGTTATGCTTAAGGAAGGAATAAGAAAAATGCTTTTCCTCCCGCAGGTTGTTCCCATGCTTTAGTGCCAATAGTACCCTCCTACACTCCTATTTTATGTGAAATTATCATGTTGGCATTGGGTCAAAGAAGATAGAAACTCTCAAAGGGGAGTGGGTGGTAGAGGGAATGCAGTTTCTAAATAGTCTTCCCCCACCAGTCTGGAAATGATACTAGCATGTGCATTGGAGGATGTGTCCAGGGCTAGAAAACAGGTCTGTTATTCAAATAATATTTTAAAATATGGAAACAACTTGGCTTGATTTACCTTTCTTTTCCTTGGAGTAGAAACCGTATGTTTTATCTTCGGTGTGTTCTCTTACAGTTGCCAACTTCTGAAGCTGTAAAGGTGAACATTTAGGGTGATTATCTAGGACACTGGGTGCTTTAGTTTGGTTTCAAAAGTGATTGTAAGCAGATTACATGAGAAACGCTAAAAAAGAATTGGAGGAGGGACTTGTCCTTGAATATGTAAGATAGATACATACTCCTTTCCCCCTTGTTTCTGCAAATAATACACAGGAGACGTGAGACTGCCAACATAGCTCAATTTTGTGTCCCGTGCTCCTGGCAGGAGAGCAAGGAAAGCGAGACTCCCACAGTTCTGTCTGCTGGGGGCTGAATCTTCCCTTCAGATCCCCATCTCTTTCATCTGTCTCTCCTCAAAAACTTCCTCTTACCTTCTTAGAGGTGAGGATAAGAGAGAAGAGGAGGAAGAAGGAAGTGGGATGGACACACTGGGGAAGTGGAAAGCAAAGCAAGAGCCAGAATACTAAGCACAATTCTGCATCGGAAGATTGCTTTTAAAAACATACTGTTGGGCTTCAAGTTAGCTAATCCTCTCTAGACTGCAGCTCAGGAGTCTGCAACCTTGCTTGTGTCCCCAGCGCTGGTCTGTGTAGAGACTTGAGTGCATTTCTTGCCATTCATGCATCTTTGCTTCACGTATTAACAATCCATCTGCTGTTGTCTGTATCCTTACTTTGTGTTCACCCAGTTCTTGCAAGGCACAAGAAGGAAGCAAATGTGACCTCAGATCTTCATCACTGTCAACTTGGTCAGTGATTTCTAACAGTAAAAAAATGAGGTAAATTCCATAGAAATGTTGAGATTTGAAAGTACCTTTGGATCCAGCTGTTTTGTGCATTTGTTTAAAAGAATAGCAATACCACCATCCATGCTGGGATTTTGAGTGAGAGTGGTTATTAGTGGTGTGGTGGAATAATGTCGTGAATCTCCTTCAGATCGTGTTTCTTAAAAGCTAGCTATATTGGCTTAGAGCTGAGACTGCTGTTGGTTACTCTGCTGTTCTGCTGCCCAAGATGACGTGAACCGTCAGAGCTTAATCAAATTCACACGTTTTATATCTTGAGGTCTTGCCCTGATTACAGAAAGTTCTCGTCCTAAGGTCTTGATTCCGTTCAGCCATGTTCTGTGTGAGTAGATGTCAGCGTGCGGAAGACTATAGCAGTCAGATATATCAAATGCAGGGGACTGGAAGAATCATTTCATAATGTAATTTTCTGAATAAAAAAGGTTGATCAAATTGGTAAGAGAGGTGTTACCAGAGCAGTCCAAGTCAAGCTTCCAGCACTGCAGTTAGGTTCAGAAAAATAGTGATTTTAATAAGACAGTCAAATCTCATCTCATTTTTATCTTGTACTTCCAGGAATTATTCTGATAGTCAGCAGTGCTGGACTGGTGTAAAACAAGTCAAGGAACTGTTGAAGCTCTTCTTTCTTAACCTCTGGGCGAATGCAGTGTAACCATAACGCCTTGTACAGCTGTATTTGCAGCTGCATGGTATTATTGTGACTTTTTTGTGAGGTGAGGAATGCTATTGGTTTTTCGTTTGCAACATTGGCGGGGCAGTTGTTTAATAAGTGAAATCTGTAAGTGTGTATAACGCGCCTTTTTACTGTTGTTGTCTTTTCATTGTTATTTTTGTTGTTTGTATAGTATGGGGCTGACAGTAGAGACGGCAGGAACTCTCAATTAGCCTTGAGGTCAGGCATCTAGATTAAAAATCTTGACACATCCCTTTATCGTTTCACCCCAATCTTAAAAGGGCAGTTCATTTCTCATCTGTATTTAATACCTTGTTTCTTCTAGGGGGCACGTAAAGATAATCTTATTTTACAGCACTGTCGAACCGGGTTTATGATCAGAATTGGTGCCAATGCTCCTGAAAGACCTATTTCTTTGGTGTGCGAAGTATCATTTTATTAAGCTGTGTGTTTGAACGTTAATTTTGTGGCTGTATTAAATCAATGTTAACTAGCCTTTCTACTGCCGTATGATGGACAAAGCTTCATTCTGTGCAAATCTGAATCTGGTAGATGTGGCTGGTGGACGGCTGAAGGCCCGTGTTTTGTTCACAAAATAGGTGCAAAAAAGTTTTTCTCAGGTTTGCAGTCCGGTGTGTCTCAACCTGTTCAAGCAGCCCCAGGTGGGCTTCTGCATCTAAGCTTCTGCCAACGCAACTGTTGGGTAAAGTAGCTTTGGACTTTGTTTAGGATGTCAGTGCTTTATTTTCCCCATTGCCACCATCCTCGCGACGTACGTGGGAATATGATTCTATGCGTATCACAATGTACTTTCATGACTTTTGACAAACCTAGAATATATCAATATCGGGCTTTTTAAACTGGTCTGAGATCTGAGAAGATACAATCTCTCTCTTCAATTTAAAAATGGTTTCCATTTTTGCAATTTAATCCTAAAGCTTAAGCAGAGTATTTAAATTGCTAATCAAGTGAATTAATTCTGGGGTGAATGAAGATGGCACGGTAGATCTATTGTCATGGTTTGTCTATCCTTTGAAAGAAGAAATATTCCTAAAATGCATCAGAAAGCAGCATGTATCTGTGAACATCGCTGTACAGCTCCGTATCTCTCTGTAGTTCGTTATTTCCATATTCACACATGGAGAAGGTTCGGCACAGGAACTTGAAATGACTTCTTGAAGGGGATGGGCCTAAAGGGATTGTTTCGTGGAGAGCATGAAGACTTTCTGTATAGGAATATGTTCTAATTGCATCATCCAGACTCACTTTCCTATTATGCTAAATTTTTGCAGTGTTAATGACTGAAATACTTCATTTTTTTACATGATGTGCTCTCTCACTTCTTAGGAATTGGCACCTGTTTTCGTATTTTTTATAAAAGGTAAAAAGAATTAATATACTCTCAGGAAGTATGTGAATAAACAGTGTTCCAAAATGCTTAATTTATGAAAGTTACAGGAAGCATTTAAAATGTCACATATGGAATTAGTTTGCTATGATCCAAAGTCTGCAAGGACCAAGACATTGCTGGTACCATTATTTTCATAAAATCATTCTCATATTTGTAAGAAAAAAAAAATGTTCAACTAATTTATTCTTCTTATATAAGGTCATCTAGACAGGTCTGTTAAATTTAATGGCTGTTTCATGATTAAGGGAGAGTAAGAAGTTCTTAATTGAGGAACAGATAAAAAGCCAGCTAATTAACTCCAAATACATTTCTTTAGCAGCATCCAAACAGTCATTTCTAAGATGAACTTGGGTTACTCATCTTTTGAGCTTTTAATCATATTTTTAGATTGCATTTTTACACCATCTGTACTACAAAAATGACTGTAATTTATGTCACAGTTGGAAGCATCAGTTAATAAATGTTTTCTATTTTGATCTAGGGAGGTGTTTGAATTGAGGGGAAAAATATTCTTAAACTAATTGGGTTAATTTACAGTAGATTGAGGGAGAGAACGGTGAGAATGGTTTATTCTTATAACTACCTGGTTTTCTTCCAACTATCACCTCACTCTTTTTTTTTTAAATTTAAATACTGTCCCAAATGAAGCCTTTGCCCGAGCCCTCTGATCTTGTGTAAATTGCTGTGTGCATTGGGAAAGGACTGGCAGCGTACCCGTGCTCTGTCACTCAATTTACAAGATATTTACCGGTATGAACATCTACTAGAGCTTGGCATCAAGCAGGATCAGAGCCACTAACACCGTCACATTAGACACTGGTGTGTTGAGGGCTCCCTTGCAGAGTCTCCATTCATAACTCATTGGGGGAGGGAATAAAAATATAGTAAGTTGTGTTATAGGCAAACTGGTAGCCTGCGAAACTCGCTGTTCAAAGAGTGCTTTTGGTGAGGAAAATCTTTTATTGTGCAAACGGTATGGACTCGAATAAAAACAGGGCAGTCTGTGTGCAAAGCATGTACGATGTACAGAGAATTTTACGTGGGTGTGTGTATCAGTATTGCAGATATCCTACGCTAGTAATAGTGACTAGCTAAGGATTCGTCAGGTTGCACTGTGAATTTAATGTCATTTCTGTGGCAGGCATAGGGAGCGTGGATTCCCAACAGGCAGGTAGTATTAAGATCGTTTAAGAAGATTAATATTTTGCTATCCTAACTTACTCATAGAATGTTGTTAACAAACTTCAGTTTTCATTTTATAGATACTACTTTTGCATCTTTTCAATTTATTTGCTTGTATGTACTTAATATTTCAGTTTTCCGCACAGTTTAGTGGGCAGCTACATATTTCACTGTAATTTTATCATTATTCTTAAGAGGTGAGATTTTCTTGTGATGTCTGAAATACCTTGCACTGGAGACAGTGGAGTTGTTTGTGATGGTAGATTTTAACTCTGAGGGGGTTTTTTTGCATTGATGGTCAAAAGACTCTTTCATGTAGCAGTAATTGTCTTAAAATATAGGTAATTTTTAAAATTATCAGAAAGCCCCATTACATTCTTAATGTATATTTATATACATTTTACTCTTGCTTGAATGACAAACAACTCTATTCTTTGGAGCAGAAGTGATAAGGTTTTATTAATGAGGGAAAACAGCCCAAGGTCATCCGCCAAAGCGTATTTTTCATGTTCATAAATAAAGGAATTTAGTGGCCATTAGATGACTGAGCTACTGTGAAACTGTTCCATTATATTTCACAATGATAATTTTAGTCATATGCGTTGCTCCGAACAATATTTCTGTTCTCATTTAATTTTAAGCCTGCAGAACATTTAGGCCTCATCTTAAACCTGCACAAAACAGTAGACAAAATAAGAATTCTTTGTAACAGTCAGACCTTTAGGAAAAAGCATCTTTTCCTATGTGGATCTCCTCTGTACCACGTGCATAGGGACTTGACTCTTAAATACTTCTGTTCACGTGGCTGCGAAGAGATGCCTTGCAGGTCATTGGTAGTTCACAGGCACTGCTTGGAAACGCTAGATTAAACTCAAAGGAAAGTAGAAGAGTTGTAGCATCTGTAACCTGAATTTTAAGGGCCAAAGAAATATTTATGTTCCTTCACCCTTTCTGAGCTCTAGTGAAGATGAGGCATTTAAGTAACAGTTAAGCTTGTAAGTATCCTTGGGTCCGTGTTTTGGTGTTGCCAAACCTTGAGTTGATGCTGATGTTGGATTTGATTAATAAATTTGATTAATAAAAGATACATAAATTAGATATATCACATGCTAATATCCATTTTTCTGTAACAGCTCTTCATTTATAAGGCTGCTTCTGATTCTACTAAGCAATCGTATCATTGACTCTTTTCTTTAGCCGTCAAGTTGAGCTCCTCAGCTCTGTCTGGAAAAGCAGGTGGCTCCAGGAAGGCAGCCTCTGCTATGGCTACACCTATGACCTCAATGTTCTTGTTGCTGCTAAAATCACCATTATCAAGTTTCCAGTTAGCGATTTTAGCCCTTAAGGTTGTTCTGCTTTAATCGCAATGGCATGTTTTATTTCCTCAGCCCTAAGCTTGCATTTATGGACTGTTTGCTGCTGTTCTGTAGTGAGAGAGCATCCATGTCAGAGCGCTGAGGTGGAATCTAGACTGTCTGCCCATGAATTTCCAGAATGCCCAGCATGGCTACTGTGCTGTAAAAGAGTCTGCTAACTTAATAACGTTTGTTTTAATTGCATAAATGTGAGAGATGGTAATTAATGCAGTGTTAATGGTGAGAAATCAAGTCTGCAAAAGAAGACATGCCAGAAGTATAGATTTTGTTGCCACGCTAAGGAGACTATATTATATATCTTCTAATATACATCATATAAATTACATAAGCAACAAATCTGAGAGATTTGAAGTTAAGAACAGTGGTAATGTTTCCCGTACTAGACTGGACAAAACGAGACCATCACTCCAATTGCATCTCTGAAGCCTCTCGGTGTTCTCACTGTTCTTCTTAGTATTTCCATTTTTCTTCCACTTGGGAAAATTGCAGAAGTGAATTTCAGTTGTGTGAGGTTAGCCTAAAAGCTGATCTTCACTTTGAGGTGCTTTTGCTTTTATTAACATGTTCAACTTGTAAAATAAACTTGCAAGGCGCAATGCCAGTTAGTGTATAGCTGTGACATGCATAGAGGTACCACTTGCTTCCTGAGCTACTTGCCCCATTCCCCAAACTTACTTCAAAGCGAGGATGTTTCCCTAATGAAAAAATGAACTGGGTTATACTGGCAAGTTAGTGCATCCAGGGCTGGTTCATAAATCTTGCAAGTTTTCAGAGTGCCTTTCTGTGCCACCAGGTTTATGTCGTTTTGAGGGATACAAGGTAATCTTTTCAAGGCCATATTTAGCAGGAAAACTGCAGGTTTTTCATAAGTATGATGAAGTTAAATCATTTTAGGAATACCGTAGGTATTAAATTGGGATGTTAATCACAAGCTTACAGATCAGACGCAGCAGTTACACACTTGTTAACTCTGCTTAAAAAAAAAGCAACAAAACAAACAAAAACCACAACCCCTTTGAATCTCTGCAGTTGACAGCATAAATTTCTATTGAAGGAATGCAGTGACATTTGTTAAAAGCGTCACATTCTCCATCCTTCATAGTCCTAACCAAAAAAAAAAAAAAGAAAAAAAGCTGTATCTCCATATCCTCATGTCTCAGTTATTGATTTGTCAGTGACACAATAAGCACAGTGATGACTTGTCACCTCTTCTCTCCTTCATTTTGTATATGGATGTTTTAAAAATTATTTTTAAGTAGTATTGAATGCCTTGTAAAGTAGGGAAAATCTGTAAATTTTGCTACTGATGGCTTTTTGTTTGTTTGTTTTAGAGTGGATTTTTTCTTTCGCAAGCATGTTTCAGGCCAGTGCTTCTGTCGCTTAAAGAATGAGCATGTGACTGACAGGATACTATTTGGGAAGTGATGTGCAGTCTCAGAGTAATATGACATTTTATGAGCAGCTTGACTGTTTTCATTACTTGGATTTATACTTTTATTTCTGTGTGCTGAGGAATAAGTGAGCGAGGCAGCTGTGGGAAATAGAAAAGCTGTCAGGATGAAGTTGACAGGACAGCCTTGAAATTATGCCATTGTGTCTAATAAGACATTATGGCTGTTATCTTTAAACCCTTTAACTACAAAAATCTGATAGAGCAGCTTGGATCATTGTTTCAAGCTGTGTGATTTGGTGGGGCTTGTAATGGGTTCGTCTGAGATACTCAGGAAAACCTGAAACAAAATTTTAAAAAAATCTTGTTAGTAAGTTGCGCA
Source organism: Coracias cyanogaster (assembly GCA_033124195.1). Taxonomy (NCBI): domain Eukaryota; kingdom Metazoa; phylum Chordata; class Aves; order Coraciiformes; family Coraciidae; genus Coracias; species Coracias cyanogaster. Next base: position 14,605 of record JAVSBS010019654.1, on the reverse strand, counting down.
TTCTGGCCATTTTTGTTAATTCATAGAGCTGTTTTATTACCAGTGACAGCGGGAGGTAGGACTTCTACGGCTTTTTTGTCTGTTTTTTAACCTCAGCAGCAATTTAATGGAAGGTTTTAATATAAACATTTTGTGGTAGTCCATTGTTCTAATTAGGAACCAGGCTCTTTTTCACTCGCAGGCTTAAATATTGCATTTCTGTTGCTTTGCTTTTACAAGCTTCATTTGTTCTGGCAGCAGCAGAGTTCTCATTCTTGTCTGTCTAGGAGTGGAAGCAGTCATTCCGGACTCTGATTCACCTTCCTAGTTCTCTAAGAGACCCTTCTGTGTGAAAAGGTTCGGAAGCCAGAGGTTTGCAGGCTTCGTTCCTCTGGCAAACTGGCACCTTGGTAGTTCGATACCATTCGCTCATTGAGCGGTTTTTGTAATCTGTCAAAGGAAATGACGAATGATCATAAAATACGTGATTTCTCACTGTAAATCCACTATGATCTGATAAGGAAATTTCCCTCCAGAGTCTAAAGCTGTCTGTGAAGGCTTTGCTTGGCTGGAGCTGGTCAACTCCATTGGTTCTGTTCGGTGAAAGCAGATAGAGCAGCCCTTGGCACCTTTGGACATCCCAGCCAAAGGCCCTGGTTCAGAGACATATTCCAGTGCTTTCTTATAGATGCTTTATAATGGCACCTCTGAAGCACTCAGCACAGGTTTTGGAGTGGTTTTCTGACAGCAAGGGAAAAATTAGATTGTTATTATGTGCCTACAGCTTTGAAAGACTTACGTGATTTCAGTGAGGAGGTAAATGGTGATATAAATTAAATTACACACATGCATAAGCAATTAAATCATAATAAGCTGTTCATAGTGATTTGTCTTACTGTGAATAGGGAAAAATGCACAACTGCATTGACAGCATTAAGGAGTTTGGGCAAGAAAAGCTATGCTTCTAGAAGAAATACAGTGTTTGAGATGCCAACTGCTTTTGTTTAAACTAGAAATTACTAGAACATTGGTACCAATGGCTGTGCTTTGTCAGCAGCAAATATCTTCTGGCTACTAAGGGCTAAATTTTAAATAAATATGATAATTTCAATAGCAGCAAGACTGATCAGTGGCTGTTAACTTGGCAGTAGGATAAATGCGATGTCCTGAGACAGATAGCATTCAAATGTTTTCCAATGCTTTCAGAACTCTGATGACATTTCTGATGAAAATATGCACAAGCAGATGTTTTAGCAGAAAACAGTGGATTATACTTAATAAAAATTAAAAGCACAGCCTTGTACTTAACAAAAAGTAATATTTTCTGTCCTTATAATCTAAAAAAAAAAAAAACAGCTCACAAAACCCCAGAAAACTATTAACAGAAAATCAACTAAAAAGACAGTATTCCATGGTGAAAGTGAACCTTGTTTGTAAGTTACGGAGGAAAACATCTTGTGAAGACAGTTTTTACCATCTTCCTTGTCCATCAAGGCAAACATTGAAGTAATTGGGTAGTGTTCTCTTCTTCCAAAATTTACAGTCGTAGTAAGGAGGCCCCAGAAACTGTTGCGGCCAGGCTCATGTGAAACCTTTTTCCATTCTGAAAGCATATGGGTTGATGGGACAAGGGCTGCTAGAGCTTCCCTTGGCAGTTGCGGTGACGCAGAAGTTTGCTAGCAACACGGAGAGTGACAAAGGGGAAACTTGTGTCATAAATCAGTCTCAAATTGTAATTAGATAGCTCACGTTATACTCACTTCCATCCATTCACCAGCTAATGTATCACCCAGTTTCCTCCACACGTTACTCCCTGGCAGATTGGTCCTCTCCTCTGCAGCCCTGTTGAGTACAATATTCTAGCAAAAGATAAGGGATGCAGCAAGTGGGATAAGCAGACAAAAATTGTTTGTGTTACGGTGGCTGGCAGTAGAACTAGATCTAGCACTGAGGAACTGTGGGAGGCTGGTTTTGTTTGCTTTGCAATGGTTAACTCTCCCATCTTCTCCTATGGCTGTACCAAGTGTTCATAGTACAGCATTGGGTGAATACTCCCTCTGAGTGAAAATGAAATGAATTAAAATGAAATGTTAATTGCTTACAGGCTGTTTCTATCATGGAGTTACAGCCATTCCAGGTTTATTCAGAGAGATCAAAGAGCAGTGTAAACCTCTTAGCAATATATATCTTCCATTCTCATCTAAGTCTATTGTGGGACACTTCAGGTGCCAGCATAGCTAATGTCTCACTGGATGTGGAAAAAAGCATCACGATCCCAGGAAAAATGATTTATGTAAAGCTGGCAGGTTATTCAAAGGAGGGAAACGAGTCATTTGTGCTAATATCCAATAGCAGTAGCTAGAAATGTAGTGAGAGAAATGGTTAAAGTCATGCCAGCATGTGTTATTGATAGGGGTCATAACTGGCCAAGCATTCAGACCCTCTGTGTGTGATGGGATGATGTTTCTCTGTTCAGACCCTTGTATATCACAAATTTCGAATCTGATATCTGATCATGTTAAGGGATCTGTTAGGCTTTGGAGGACAGAACCCTGTTATTTCAGTTCAAAACTGGAAGGGAAGAGGTAGAACATACTGAAGTACCGATACCTGATTAGGAGATAAACGTCTCACCTCTGTTGTCGTCCATAGAAGAATGACTTGGTTGATAGCAGCTTGTCCTTGGGAAGCTTGTCTTTTTGCCCGGTATGTCTTTTGGTCCACTTTAACCCAGATTATGCCTTGTTTACATCTTCTAGTAGACTACCACAGCTCAACTCTGTTATTATTGTTCTATTATTACATTATAATATTATTATATGATTCCAGTATTTCTGTAATGGTTGTTCCCTGGAAGAGAAGAAACAAAAGAATGACTTTGGGAGAAAGAAGAAAACAAAATGGTATGGATAGGCGGTGTACAAAAAGCTCCTGGAATGGAAGAGCTTTTAGCAGAGAATGGGTGAAAAGACTTCAGTGTGCAAAGGTGAAAGCAGATTACATGTGATCTCTGGTAAGAAGGAATAACAGAAATAGTATCCTAAAATAGAGGCCTGGGAACGGTACCAAGAGAGCTTGTAGGAAAAAATACCAAATACAAGGAACTTCTCATATGTACAGTGAATTTGGCCAAGACAAACATGCCTTTTCTCTTTCTCTTCCTCAGTACATCTATATAAACATCATATATAAATGCGAACATACATTTCTTAGTAAAACTGTGTCACTGATCTTCTGTCATGCCTTAAATTAATTGCTCAGAAATACTCAGGTTGCTCAGCTTTGTGGCCACTTTTTATTAAACTTTGTTTCTTCGGGGCTGGACAGTATTTTAAGCTAGCAAGCACATGGACCTTGTAAAGATTCCAAATGCCAGACTCCTGTATGTAAGTTGTGTACAAGCTTAGACAAAGTAATAAATGGCTGCCTGCATTTCACAGCTTCATTTTCTTCACTACACTTGAGTGAAGAATCACAGTATTGAACTCAGAGTTTCTTCTCCTACATATTCATTGTTCTTCCTCTCGTGAATTATGTCCTTATCCAGTTTTTCCCGTTGCTTTGTCTTTATTTGATCCTACAGTTAGACTCCTTTGCCAAGAAAGTATGACCCACTCCTCCTCTCCCTTGCCTGATTCTTTCTTTGAGTTCTCATGCGTTCTTCCTGGGTCCCTTGGGCCCCTTGAGGTATAGGATCCAGCTGTAGCACGTAGGCTTTTTTCTGCTTTTAAGTGTAGTCCAATACCCCAGACTTCCTCCTCTTCAGGCTAGCTTGGCTGGCCAGCTTTTCCAACTTCCCACTCCTCCACCAAGCTTCCACTCGAGTGGGTAGCCTTCAGGGTTTGGTGAGTCTCCATTTTATGGGAGATGTATAAAAAGAGCCCCAAGACCACGTGCCTGTCAGGTGTTCAGTGATGCAGCAAGTTCATCTCCTCTGGTGGGTTCTGGTCCATTGTACAAAGCCTTACTCCCTGAATCAGCGAGGCCAGGTTCATGGTTGCCTGACAAGTTTTAATTCTACTCCCTTACACGTTTGAATGGTGGTGCTGTCATATGTGCTGTGTAAGATGCACAGCACTCGTTGGACAAGGAATTGGTCCATTAGTTTTTTTTATCATGCTTGTTCAGCATGTGGTCTCCTACTTATTTCTAATGAACGTCAGCCAAAGCTGTATTCACAAGTTTTTCACAACTACTTGTGAAGTTGTGGGAAAGCACTGCTCTAAAACCAGGGATCTGAGGTACAGGGAACTACGGACCAAACCTTACAGAAATGCCTCAGAGCGGGAATAGTCTCTTAGAGATGACCAAAGTCTGCTTTTTCAGATTTACTTGCTTATGTATATGGAGTAGTGTTTTATAAATTGAAAGATAATGTAAAGAATTTTCGCCCTGAATGAGTTCTTAAAAAAGAAGTGCATAAATGGTATTATTTCCTTATAAAAATAAAAATGAATCACACAGCATTTGGCAGGGAATCAGTCATTCAAAAAGGAGCAAACTTTTGTCTGCTGAGTAGGCAGAAAATGAGATGGTTGTTAGTCATCTGCTAAACCTCAGTGATATCTAAATAAGGTCTTTAATACTTACTAAATAAAAATCTTAATGACACTCAGCACCATTTTCCTCTGCTGCTGCCTTTACTTAGGGAAGGGAAAGTTCAGCAGGAATTCCTAAATCACACTGTCATTCTGGTTCACTCCTGAAGTGTTTTTCATGGCAAGGACTAAGTAATTTTTTAACATTGGAATTTTTTCCCTCAAGTAATAAGCAATAATTAAGCAATGTTAGGTAGCCAAGCAGTCTCTATCAATGTTGCATTTCTGGGGGAAGCTGTGTGAGGTGAGTTCTGTGTGTTTTGAGAACTGAGGTGATAAATCTACATTTCCTTGAACTTTCTTAAGTCCAGCTACTCTTTGTCTGAAACAATCATTAAAGAAGCTTTTGGTATTTTTTAAATAATATTTGCCACTTAAGATTTGAGAAACATTTTAGAGCTTTCTTAAGTTTAAAAGAACTATGTAAACCTTGCAGGTTGGCATTGGATTGTTGAAGTAGAATATTAGATCTCTGAGGGGATAATGTAGCCATGTTGCTTATCTCATAATCTTATTATATATATACCCTGCCTGAAGTGTATGTGAAGGTTATACTTCGTTTATTTTCAACTATTTAAAAAATGTACACGAGAGACATTAAAAATGGTTGATCATTTTGCAAAATGACACTAAAACTTTTTCTTTGCAAGCAGTTACTGAGAGGGAGATATGGGAATGTGTATGTCCCATACAGAAAGGAGACTCTGTTCTTCAGTAATACGTATGCAAGGACATAGCCTTAGCTAGAATATTCATCCCTGGAAATTTTGAACTCAAGTGATGAAAGAAGCGTCTCTAGAAAATTGTTCTTCTTGTGTTGACATCATCTCAAGATGTTCCTGACAAACTAAGTGCAAAATTTATTTTCAAATACTGTTCTGCTCAGAGTGCTCTGAAATATTATATTTCCCTTACAGTGCTGGCTTTGACCTTAAGTGCTGAAATTTGAAAATTCTGGCAAGCTTCTTCAACAGCGCATTTTTGCGGGGAGAATTGTGATTAGTAGTTGTGGGGCATTAGCCATTACTAATACATTATGGAAAACAGCTTGCCAATGAATTTAAGATATTGTGCTTGTGCTGTCAAGCAGTTACATTGTTTATTGCCAACATACTTAGCAGTCACAAATCTAGGAGTCTGTCCATTGTGACACCATTCAAGATGGAATTCTTGTGTGTTTTAACTTTACCAATTTCCTCCTTTCTGAACATAAGCAAATATTGATCTGTAAGGAGACCAGACATATGAATGGTGATGTTCTGCAGACAGAGGTGTTTCTTGTGACTGTACTGCTAGGCGGTTGTAATGTGGAAGAGAAACTTTAAATCATCGTATATACCTGATCCCATGAAACTTCCTACAAGGATTTTGTGTGTTCCAAGTTTAGGCAAAAACTAACGTCCCTTACACTTCACTGAATTCATTAAAGTGAATGTGGTCTGGCTCGTTTCTTGTCCTGAAATTCTTACACAGTAGGACAATATAGGGTTAAATGTTTGATAGGCTTCTTTAAAGGATAGCTGTGTTTTTAGGGAGTGATAACATTGGTCTGCACTGCATGTTTTTCATTTTCTCTTAAATTATGTGAAGAGCCTTTGAGATTAAACTCACAATATTAAATGAATATTATTATTAAAATTAGCATGTTAAACCAGAGGGATTCATAGAATGGTTTGGATTGGAAAGGACCTTAAAGATCAACTAGTTCCAACCCCCTGCCATGGCAGGGACACCTCCCACTAGACCAGGCTGCTCGAGGCCCCAACTAACCTGGTCTTGAACACCTCCAGTGATGGAGCA